>VZTO01009802.1:104239-223861 GCA_013400615.1 Syrrhaptes paradoxus
AAAAAAAAAAAAAAAAAAAAGCCACAGAAAAATAGATGAGATTCAAAAGTAAGCATAATAGAAGCCATTCAGTGTAAGATAAAAGAAAAGTGAAAGTTTTGGTCAAGAGGTCCTCACCAAAAATACCAGTCCTTTTCCATCTATTCTTAAAAGCATTTACTGTAATTCCCAGAGCATCAGACTGAAGAAGGCAGGCTCTCCACCAAGAAGCAGGCTCTCCACCAGGATACAAAGTATTTTACATTGAAAAATCAACCCCATGAACAGCATCCAGAACCAAACTGAAAGCCAGGAAGACTCAAGAGCATAAATGCTATCCAGTCCCCTGAGGAAAGCACAGCTGAGTTGGGAAGCAGCTGCATCCCTCCCCAGGCGGAGCACATTGCAGAGGGTGACTCTCATAGGGAACAGCCTGGATCACTGCAGCAATGCTTGCATCTAAAAAGAATAGCCACGATTTTCTGGCTAAGGACAGGTAAAAAAATGAATGGGGCCTGTTCTGTTCCACATCGACAAGTAGCCAAGGGCTCATCTTGCCTCCCACTTAGTGAATTTGGCTTCAAAAGAGAAACTGACTCTCAGTTGCTCCCTCACTCATATAATTTATTTTATGTTTTTCCTCACAGACCATTTGATTTCACCCCANTGGGCAGAGGTGCTCATGCTGGATGAGTTGTTACAGTGAGACTGGATATCAGAGACGCATGAAAAGAGACTGTTTCAGGCCGGCTCCCCAGTGTAGCTGTGCACAGTGCTAGTAAGCTGTCAGCATTGTGTTGCTGTGGTCGGTGGGCTTAGCTAGCCAGCAGTTCTGCACTACGCCAACAAACTCTGTAGCCATGACCTCCTCATCATGCTATGAATGTAGAAGCTATGAATCATAACCCACCTCACTTCACTAGCTTAACAAGCTTCAGTATTTGTGATGGCACTTTGGAACTCGCTGCCACAGGATATTGTGGAGGCTGGAGGGTTAAGCAGATTTGAGAAGGGCTTAGACAAATTCCTGGAAGATCAGCCATTCGTGGCCATTAAATACAACAGTGTGGATGGGAGATCTTATTCAGGAAGTCACACACTATCGAGTGCTGGGAGTATAGGTATTACTCTAGGGCAATGATCATTCTTACCCTCTTCAACCAAGCATGAACTGCTGACTCTTGCTGGAGACAGTGTCCTGGGCAGGATGGGCTTTGTCCAGAGGCAGCATGGCCATTGCTGTGTTAACCTCTGCCACTGCATACACTGAAAAGGCCTTGTACAAAAAAGGACTGAGGTAACCCACAAGGAGCAAGGAGCACTAAGGATGGCTGAGCATCATCCAAACACTGTTGCACGTGCTGGTCCAGAAATAGAGCCACCCCTTCTCTCCTTGACCATTTGAGAGGCATCCAGATGACAGATGCTTTGCTAAGCAACAGCAAAAGCAATCAACAGGTGGTGAAGCCAAGTAGTTCAGATCTGATCTTCCCTTTATTGGAGCTATTTGAACATTTCCACTCCTAAGATGAAATTTGCTCTGTGTTGAGAGACAAATGCTGCTAGCAGTACTACAAACTCAATCCACTTTCTTGCTCCAAATAGTAACTAAATAAGGTTGTGGAAGTATACAGGACTTGCATCTGCTCAGTGAGAAACAGCTAGAAGATGCTTCATGAATAAAATGCCCTTTGATTCCACCCTACTGGCTTAGTCCCCAGTGAGTGCCGCTTGCTCAACAGCCGACTATGTCGACTTGCTTGTGTCCTCCCCACAGGACACTCCAGACTCCAGCAGTCTTGTGGTGGTCCTTCTGCACTCAGCTTAACCTAGCAATAGGAAAAGGGGCACAAAGTGGCTGCCAGAGAACAGAGGTCCCCACACTATTGTTAAAAGATCCCATTCACATGGTTGACTATGACAGGACAAAAAATCTGAGAAACGAAGAAGTGTGCCTTGTCACAGAAGCAAGCTTGATACAGAACAGTGTCCACTGCAAAACTGAAGATGATTATCCATGTAATTACAGAACATTGTAATTTATTATGCCAAATTTTGACAATTAGAGCAGGGTAGGTAAAGAAAAAGCCTGAAAGAAGAGATCAGGAATATCACAGCTGTAATGACGAATTATCATTTTTGCAGAATGTGCCCAGTTACTGTATGTTAATACTTCAGGCCCTGGTTTGGTTTGCTGGAGTTACAGGCACTTAACCTCCTGTGATGCACAAACTATTTCATTGACTTCTTACTAACAAAGCACAACAAATTCATTTTAGTAGGGAGAAAAAACTTCTTTACAGTGAGGGTGACAGAGCAGTGAAACAGGCTGCCCAGAGATGTTGTGGAGTCTCCTTCTCTGGAGACATTCAAAGCCCGCCTGGATGCGTTCCTGTGCGATCTGATNCCACTGCAGTCAGTTTACAACCTTTCATTGACTTCAGTCAGGCCTCAGGCATAAGATAATGTTCTTGTCTTACTCAAAAAATATGGATCTGCGGGGAAGAAGTGCTACAGAAAAAGCCTTGAAAAGAGAATTAAAAGATAGCTATGCAGGGCTCTATGATCTTTGAGTTTTGGGGATTATTCTTTTACATATAAATATTTTTTCAAGTGCATTTATCAGAATAAAAGAGCAGAATATCTGAAGATTTTTTTTGTGCCTTCAAGTCCAAGCTGCTCACTAACAAAAAAAAAAGAAGAAAAGAAAAATAGACAACATGAACAGTCTTTGCTTCTCCAACACTAACTTGGAAGGAACAGAAAGTTCCTTTTCACCCATGGTACCATTAGCATACATAAGGTACCACGACAGTTGAAAAAACACTGAGGCTGCCTTGCTAGCTTAATAACCAGAGCAGGAATTCTGAAAATCATCTCAGAAAGAAGCTAAATCTGTCAGACAGGCTTCCGTTGTAGTTTGAGAGAATAAGAAATAATAGGGGATAAAATGATGTTAGAGGTGGTGGGAACAGGAAAGGTCACCATCACCCAGAGCTGACCATCATCCACAAGTCCAGCCAAATTTACCCTGTGGAGAATCCTTGTGGTCTGAGTAACAATAATCAAATGATTTTTAAAAAATGCAACAAGATGTGTAAGAAAATGCTCCTTATTTAGGTAATTGCTACTGGATCCCTAAATGAAGGGAAACAGGGACAGCTGGAGGGTAATAGCAATCCTCTAAAAGGCAAGAGATAAGGAACAACTGCTAGCAGGGACTGGAGTGAAAAAAGACCTGTCTGTGAATGGACATAAAATATTAATATTGCCATATCTGAGTTCCTCTAGACAATGAAGAAACAAAGAGCAAACCTTGAACAAACAAGACATTTGCAGCAGATCTCTATTCTGTGAAATTTAAAGCCATATTTCACAGTATGACATGATTCACAGGCTGCTGCTTCGCTATTACACTTCCCAGGAAGAACCACAACATACAGCCCTGGAGATTCTGGCAGCACCAGTCCCTGAGCACAAAGGACTAGATTTTAGTGCACTGATTTCCTGTTGGTTGCTCACTAACTTCTTTTTGTTTTCCTGTGTAATTTTAATTTTGCTTGTAATGTGTGTATGTATTACAATTAAGTGGCCAGCTCAGCAGAGACCTCAGCGAGCCACTGAACATGGTTACAAAAAGGCTAATGGACCCCTTGCCACTTTGTTGATGTATGCTCAGTGTGTGTGCCATGTTTTCTTTATGGTAGCTACCTTTCTTTGGAGAGGAAAATAACTGGCACTTAAAAGCAATTTTAACAAACATATACAAGAGGAATAGACTTCCTGCTGACAGAGGTCTGCCACTGGCACCACACTGTATCAAGCCATTTCCTATCAACACTGAGCTCCATTTTGGAAGCAATCACTCACTGTGTTCTGGTTGGAAAGCTCTTCCAGAACTTCAGCACTATGATGGGAAGACACTTTTAATTTCTAGCCTGAATATGCTCCCGGCCCATTTATATGCCTTCAGTTGTTGTACCACTTTTGCTATTTTCAGAACATCCCCTTTTCATCCCACTGGCATTTTCACAGACAGCAGCTGTAGCCCCTCCAGCCTCCATTTAGCTGAGCTAAACAAGAAAAGTTCCTTTAGTTTTTTTCAGATACAACATGCTCCTCCTTCTCTTGTTACCCACAAAAATCCTTCTGTAGACTTTTTCCAGTCTGAAGGCAGAGCTGCACACATGATCCCAGACACAGTCAGAACAAGCCCTTGCAATACATCCTACTGTCTCTCCACTGGAAATATGGGGATGTTATTCTCTTTTACATACCTGCACTGCTGCTAGCATCACACTTGCATCAGTCAATACACCAAGGAACCTCCACTGGAAAATAAGCCCAGCCCTCAGGTCACAAAACCACTGGCTTGGGTGGCTCCACTCTTCTGCAGTACTGCCTGTTGAGAGGTGTCAGGCAAGACACAAAGCAAACACGTTCCTGTGTTTTCCACATTCCACATTAATTACACATTCCTGTGGAATTAATGCAGACTGTATCCTAAGGCTGTATATTAAGCCCTTCTCCTCAGAAATGGGAAACTCTGATTTGAATCACTGTTTTCGATCTCTTCAGTCTGGAGAGGTCAGGTCTTGAAGTATGCCAGTATTCCTTGAAAACAAAAGCAAAAAAAGTGGAATTTAAGTTTTGTTGTTGAGACACTTAACATGGTGATCAAGCACCTGGATGGATCCAAGTGGAGAGACTGAGACCTTTACCCCCTGCAGTGTGGACATGGGGCCAGATCAACTTGCAGGCTGGTTAGGGAGCCTGCAGGCATTCAGCATCCCTTTGGGTAGTTTACAAAAATTGCAGGTAATTTTAGTGTGATCACTGCTGCACATGACAACATTATTACTATTTTTCTTTTAAAATCAGACCTCTCAGTCACAGAGCTCAGGTAAAGGCAACAAACCGTGGTGTCAACATCTCCTGCTTAATGATCATCCATCTGTACTAATTCTATGTTCCCTTTGTCATCAGAAGACAGAGGGAATTTTGCACATGAAAGTGATTTCATGCAAACTTTTGAGCACTGAAAGGTCTGGTAAGCCAAATCCAACTTTAATCCTCCTCCTTATTTTGCTTTATAACTATAACAATTTTCAGGCAGAGATAATTGTTTGATTTGGTTTCCCATCCGTTTAAGCACAAGTCTCGGGCAACATCTGCAGTATCAGAAGAGAGACAGAGCAAACCATGACCACACATGGACCACATAGGGCTGGGAACCATCCTTGTCTCGCACTGGGGAGGACAGGGACCCCCACATCAGGGGGAAGCACCAGCCACGAGAGTTACAAGCTGTTCTCCAGGCTGTGTTAATTCTGAAATGCTTGGGGGCCAGTTCCTCACAGTTCATCACTGAAGGGTTCAGGGCCGGGGTGATGCTGAGGAGGATGTCCATATGAAGCAGTTTGGCTACAGGGAGCACTGCCCAGGGCAGTGCGATGGGGAGCTGTGCAGGCAGCAGGGGAGCAGGAAGGAGCACCGCCAGCCTGTGACCTGGGAGGATGAGGAGGTTGTTGCTTTTCGACAAGGAAATGAGCTGGTGAGTGCAAGGTTGGCCACGACAGCTTTCCTGGCCTGCTTGAACTAGCAGAAGCTCTGATCTATTTCTCAGTGGTCCTATCTCTTGAGAGGGCATTTCATCAGACTGAATGTCCAAACAGATGTTCCAGATGGTTTACTAGCTAAAATTGATGGCAAATGTATTCAGCTGCTGGATGTCAGGCCTGCGTTATCTACCTGTAGTGAAATCTGCATTGACAAATTTTTTCTCAGTCTCTGTCTATTCACCTCTAGGTTCGTTTTGCACTCAGACTAGTCGACATTTCTTGCATCATCTCCCAGCATGAGCTACAGAGCAATTTCTGAGATATTGACTGAATTTGCAGCCACACAGGTGAAGATTTACAGGCATGCATGCTAGGTAAGCTGGAAGATTTGCCATGTAATGCTTCTGACAGTAGAGAACAAATCTATGATAGAGCACAAAAGTCTGGGTAGTATGCAGGCCTGCAGATAAGAGACATCAGCTTCCCAGCTGATGTGAGTCACTGCTCATCTACAGCTACTCCTCAGCACTTGCCTACAAGCTGGCGAAAGCTTGTTAACACTGTGCATGCGTCCCGCCTTTTTGCAGTGTGATGGAGAACTTAGTGCGACTCACCGGCAGAAGTTTGAACCATCAAAGAAATGGGGAAGACTGAAGGTCGGCTGCAACAGTAATCGAGTACTATGTGACCAGAGCCACCACCACACCCTGACAGGTCCAACAGGGTGAATGAACTAGGAGACGAGGTTCGATGTCAGACATTCCTGAATTCACTGTGCTGCCTGCAAACAGCCTTTGCACATGTGCTGCAGAAAACAGCTGCAGACATTGCAGATGTTCAAGGCCCTGTCCAGACTATTTGAGAGGCAAAAGTCACTATTACTGTTCCTGGTTTGGGCTGAGTGGTCACTCTGAATGCAGTAAAAGTGCAGGAAGAAACACCAAGGCCTTGTGTGGCCCAAGCATACTGAGCTAAGGGTCAAAAACCTGGCTGCAAAATGCCTGGGACTGACCCATGCCTGCATGAGGGTGAGCAAGTGGAGCCGCTCTTGGCAGGAGCAGTGAGCCTGTCTCAGCAGCCCTGCTTCCCAGGGGCTGCAGCAATGCCAAGCTGGTCTCTAGTGACAGAGGATATTTCATCAGCAGGTACCCAAAAGTAGACAGCACTGACACCTTAAGATATTTTCTTGACATGAAAAGTCCACAAGCAACACTACAGGAGTCAAAACCATGTGGTCAAATCAACCAGAACAATTGTACTCATCAAACTTGTTGCTGAGAACTGTGCAGCAAGGGCTATAATCAACACATCCACTACCCAGAAACCATGAAGGAGAAGTCCTCAGTGCTGCAGACTGCCTGTGCATTGCTCAGTACTCAAGCACCTGCATCTGGAGCTATTTATCTACGTATTTATTTTACAGCTCTACAAAATTGCTCTACAGTGCTTTACTTTGCCTTCTATTCTACCACAGATGTTTCACTATAAATTATAGTAATTATCTGTTGTGAAGAAATTGTCATTAACAATTGTGTGAAATGTAATTGTTACCAATTTCATGGGATTTCTGTCATGTTCAATTGCTCACATAGCTTGAACAATCTGCACATTGTGAAAGTATGGATGTATACACTATCCTTAAAAGATGAGTTATTGATATGCAATTTAGTCCATTTGACTTGAAACTTTGGGACAGAAGTTAATTTTCTGGAGGAATCTGAAAGAAGTGGTGACAGAAAACCCTTTCTAGAGCCAGGCAACAGTATAGAGGAACAAAACCTTTAGTTTATCCTCATAACATCCTTCTCACATAGCAGACGTTCAACAGAGCCCAAAAATGCCATAGCCAATTTCCATCTTTAACAAAACTGACAAAACAAGAATTTTAGCTGGAGTTTTCATCCTAAAACTTTCCAGCACACCTTTCTGGAGCTGAAGTCAGAGACTTTCAGCAAGGCATTTGAAGAAAGAACCTTAACCATTAACCTTCTGTTCTGATGTGTTAAATGAGACTTAAAACAAACACAAGAAAGGGTTAGTTTAGACCAAAATTAATTATGTTGTTCGGTATTTTCAAAGCAATGTCTCCAGGCCGCTCACTCGGTTTAGTCCCTTCTTGTCAGCGACGTTACTATTTCCATGACTGATTTTGCTGAAGTCTCAATAATGGCTCTAAATCACAGCCAGTTTAACTACAGATGATGTCCTTACACATTTTGTTTTCTCATTTTTTTCCAGCTCCTGACAATCTTTTTTTCAGTAATATCTTACGAACATAAGTTGGAGAGATCAACAACTTTACTTCTTAGCATTCACTTGTTCCATGAGGACAGAGAAACTGGAGTAATCCAAATCCGATCTATATAACTGAATACTCCAGACTGAAGGGCGCCCAGTTCATGAAGACATTGTATCATAGCATTTGTTTTATAACGATTTACAGCAGCTGTTTAAAAGAAGTTAGATTTTGCTACCTTTTTTTTTTCTGTGCCTGCCTGTATGATTACTCTGATGGCTAAATAACCCCTTTTGACTTCACCTTTCCAGTTATTTATGGCAAGCATAAACTCAGCTGTTATTGTGTGACCATGGCCTTTTGCAATAAATAGATCCTCTCTCTCTGTGGTGCTTACATCACCTCTCCCTACACTGCATATATTTTTTAGATAGAAGTTTCAGCCCTCCAAGAAGGACAGGGTAGATGCTGCTCAGAGCTGTGTATGGGTGAGTTTGGAATATCTCCAAGGATGGAGACTCCACAACCTCTCTGTGAAACCTGTTTCAGTGCTCAGTCACCCTTGCAGTAAAAAAGTTTTTTCTCATGTTTACACGCAATTTCCTGTGTTTTAGTTTGTGCTCATTGCTTCTTGTCCCACCACTAGGCACCACAGAGAAAAGCCTGGGTCCATCTTCTTTAATCCCCGCATCAGGTGTTATATACATTGATGAGATCCCCCCTCACTTTCTCATCTTCTGTATCTGAACAGACACTCTCTGATCTACCTGCATCTCCAGAAGCTTTTCCTCCTCTGTCATTTACTGCTGATAAGATCTCAATTTGTAATAAAGGTTTTGTTATTAGTTAGCAAGTACCTGACCTTTCATTTTGTACTGTTAAATTTCAGTCCTTTTTGATTACTGCAGTCCTCAAGGTCACTCAGTTCTTTCTGAAGGTGGTATGAATATTTTACATTTGTCCAATACATAACCTTTCTCTTTGGAATTTCTCATTATCTTCTAAAAGTCTCTCTAGCTGGAAGGTCTCTGAAGTCTTACATTCCTTATTCATTTTGCTGCCCTTTTCTCAACTTTTATCATTTATGCTTTGTCCTTCATCTTATTGACAGTCATGCACTATGGCAAAGTCCTCCATCTTCCTTTGATATCAAGAAGAATGCTTGGCACCACCCGTTAATTTTCTATTAGCTAAGCACAAGCTGTATGTATCCTACAGCAGGAATAACCTAGGTAGGTAGCACAGGTACTTCCAAACTACCAACCTAGATCAAACCAAACCCCTTTCCATCTGGGCAGTTAAAACCACTTAAGAAGCAATCTTGTGCTTATGGTGTACTTAGAGTTCAAAATTAGGGCATGTAGCTGCTTCTTATATCTGAAATCCTAGCCTGGTTATGTCAATGTAGGATGTCGTATTTAAGCCACACGTTGCATTAGCCAGAGATCTCCACTGAGCTACAGATGATGACTGAGTTTCTTCCTAAAGGCCTACAAATAAATCAGAACCTAAAACCTCTGTATACAGAACTAAAAACGTTGTTTGCAATGTATATATTCTTGCTCATGGAATTGCATCTGCTATTCTTTTACTTCCTTTGGGAACCTCTTCAATTGATTTAGACATCAATATGCAGGACATGTACAGGCCAAGAATGAATAAAAAAAGAGCATTCTTAACAAAGCTCTGCAGCTAGATTATTTACCAAACTTTCAAGCCAATTCAAAACCTTTAAAAAATCGTAATTATTTATAATTAAGATCCTAGCCTTGGGCAATAACATGACTAGACTTAAATAATATGATAAATGTCATATAGGCCCTTTGAGAGTGGGATCAAATGCAGGCAGAGCTGTTAATAGCTATGCATTTTTAGAAATTGAGATGGGTATGGCATAGCCTTGCTTTATGTTGTTTGCATGTGAGGCTTAAGGTATTGCAGCACAGTTTTCTCTGCTTAAGGTTATTTGTAGCTCTGTGATCAACAGCTGGGAAATGGTCATTCCTGAAGTGGTTGATAAAACACATTTTTTTTTTCTCCAGTTTTCCTTTGCTATCTTTAGGTTTTGTTTGAAAAACTGAAAAGCCTTTAACTCAAAAACACATCAGAGTATCAACGACTGAAAACATGTTTGGGTTACAAGCTGTTATCAAAAACCAATAAGTAAATAAGGACTTCCAAATTAAAATAGAAAAGCATTACTCTTGGCAGTCTTTTTTAGAGGAGAAAAAAAAAGCATGAAGGAAACTTTTGCTTTCTTCTATGGAGGCTGAAGACGGACATACTTTCTGAGCACCTGGGAGCACCATAGCCTGTCCATGCTAAAAAACAACAGCTCTGTTCCCCCTGTGTGAAAACCCTTCATACTTCACCTTTTAGGACACATTTCTGATTTTTTGAGTACCTTAAAGAATGAAAGTAGAAAAAAAAACATGGCTCTGTTCATTATTGCAGAAGGAACCTCACACTGTCCTTTGCCAATCAAGCAGCCCACAAAATAAATGAACTTGCAATTATCCAGTCACCCCTGTCAACACTCACAACCTCACTGCCCCAGCACCAGAAACCTTGCAGATAGTCCCGTCTTCCCCATTGCTGGCTTATATTGTGTTTATTTGCTGGGAGCGGAAGGGAGCAGAAGCTCAGGAGCCTGATGAAGAGCTGGCTGGAAGATATCTGCTGGTGCTGGGTGGTAAAAGGGGGAGTGCTTGCACAAGGTCACTTCAAACGGAGCTGTGAACAGACATAACGTACCAGACAGCTTTCAGATATTGCCCACATGACACATGGAAAAGTGTAGCTAAAAGAACCAAGTTACCACACGCCATCTGATCTGGAGGCGGTGGCTTTGTGTCCATTCTCACTCCTCAGCAAACAGGAGCATGGGAGGTTGGTTGCTGCCACTGAAGGAGGAAAAAGGGGTCTGGCATTTACATCCACATGTCAGGAGGTGAGAATGTGCTTACAGGCTGGTACCATCCAGCAGCTGACACACACAAAACACAACATCACAAATAATTTGTGGTGTTCCTGTATTTCATGTATTTTTCTTGGTGCACATGTCACTGCCTGAAAGATTTGCTTGTAGGGAAAAGTCTGTCTGGCCATACAGCTTCCCTACAGCAGCTAAACAAACTGCTTACAGGGAAAGGCAATGGCAGGAATAAAATTTCAGATGTCCTCTTTAAATTATGGCTACTTGCCTGAGCTAAAGAGAAGGCAGCTGTTGCCAAACAAGCCGTCTGCTCTCTGCAGAGCAGCATCAAGGGTTTCATAAAACAGTTTGGGAACCTTTGAATTAACATCTTAGCCAGCGGGTCAGCAATGTGGAGAGCTGCAAAAGGAAAGAACAAAAGAAGCCTCAGCATTTATTTTCAGATCACAAGTTTTCACATATATAAACCAATACTTTCATCAGTACATTTGCTCTTTCCTCTAGCAAGAAGTGTTTTTATGGTGAACACAAATTTCCTGCTCTAGAGAAAAAACATAACTTTTCTGGAGACAAAAATTCCTCAGAAATGTGAAAACTATTTCTTATATAGTAATATGTAATTCTTTGGCAAAAAGTGCTAGAAATTTTGAGCACAGATCCAAACAGCAACAGGTATAAAGGTCCAGTGCTACCCACCTACGATGCAGAACATGCAGGTGTATTCAGGCTACAGGTGATTTCTATCACTTAATTTTTATGGCTGGGCCTTGAAATTTCCCAACATATACACTAGTACACATCTTCCTTATATTGAAGAAATACATCCTTCTCATGTGAATAGCCTACTAGTCTGACTTTTAGGGCTAGCAAAGCTGTAAAGGTGGCTCAGGTTTAATGTCTCAAAATGTTATGGCTTATAGAGATGATTACAAATGATCATGTGTCTTCAATGAGAAATTATGGTCTAATTATAGTTTATCTCAAATAAATGCACATTACATTAATTATGCCTTCTTATCAGAGATTTTTTTGGTCATGTGTCCAGCTACATATGCAGAGTATCACTTCAGATTATTAGAGGTAACACACATACCTTTGACTATGATGTGGAAGCCAGGAAACTACAGCCTGAGATTTCTGCACTGGAAACCACTCCTGGAGAGGTTTTCCTCCATGGCAGGAGCTTGCCTGCAGCACCCTGACATCTTTGCTAGACTGCTAGATTGCTGTTTCCAGTCCTGGGGGGGCAGGAAGGTCCCCGGAGATCTGGGTGTGTGCCCCAAAATGAGCATCAGCTCTTGCATTAGCTGTGGGAGCGGTGTGCCCTGCCCGCTGCCCTCCCCCTGCCCTGGTGCGCCAAGGCTGTGAACCCACTGCAGCACAAGCTGCCTGCAGTGACCAAAGTGAGTGGTACACCTGCAGTGCATAGGAGAGTTTGTAGGAGTCAAAGAAATTACAGATGTAAGGAAAGTGCAGTGGATCTTTATAACATGGTGCCCTTTATGTTTTGATAGGAAGCTTCCCAAGGGGTGGCAATGCCCTATGCTTATGGATAAGGTAAAAGCTAATAATTTAGGGATGTTACTTTTAGGGAGAGTTGAATGCAGACAGTAGATCCTGAGTACTGTACTCTCACTTTTCTCGACATTTTGAAGCCTGAGCATGATATAAAAATTAGATGGATCCTACATATCCACAAAACCAGAGTAAATTACAGTTAAAATTAAGAAACTGGACAGAATGGCTGAGGTTGGAAGGGAGCTCTGGAGATCATCTAATCCAAGCCCCCTGCTAGTTTAGGTACTAGTCCAACCCCCTTTGCAGGTCAACCTTAAATTAAGTGTATTTCTACTGAATTGTTTTTTGCAAGACTTCAGGAAACTAACTGGTTTTGAACCACCAGACTACCTCCCTTTTAATGGGGAGGAAGGCAAGGTTATGTACAGAGCAGGGTCTCAGGGGCACTAAGGCAGGTAAGGAAATGCAGACAAGCCATAGTTTTCCTCAAAATCCACCTTTGTGTAAAGAAACCTTTTTCAGACCAGGAATAAAGATCACTAGGGGTGTGTGATGTGTAACCCGGCTATTGCTATTAATAAAAGCTGATGTTTCACAGCAGGGAACCACTTGGTGAAGGAGAGATACTAAAGACAGCAAACTCAGAAGAATATAAGCAAAAAATATTGAGAAAATATAATATTAGAAAAAGCCTTGAAGAGTAGGAAGAAGTTGTGACACATCCAAAGAGCAGGGGAGGGAGCTCATGGGCATGCATCACAACACATATGTGATAAAACCAGTAAGAAGACAGATGGGCAAAAGCCACCTGCAGCACTGAGAAGCAAGCAGTGCAGGAACGCGGAACATTCGCAGCAGGTACAGCATGTGCCATGGCAAGCAGCATTGCGCCCAGCAGTAGAGGAGAAAGTCCTGGTGGACCTGAAAGTACAGCACATACAGTACATGCAACTAAAGGCCACTCTGCAAGAAGTCACAAAACCCTTACAAGCCTGACAAGAGGTGAGCTCACCTGGTGATGTTCTAGCAGCTGGTAGCACCAGAAAGGAGCACAATAAACCCTAGAAGCACTCCTCCCAAACTACATACAGACAGCGTGGGCTTGAGGCAGACTGCAGCAGATTGCAGTTCAATACGTAGCAGAGCAGTTTAGGTCACCTTTCAGGAAATGAAGGAATCCAATTCCAATGAAAGTGACAATTGTTAAAAATACCAACTCCCCAAAAGAACTGAAAAAGAGCACTACTGGAATAGCAGTGTCAAACACAAAAGAGGCAGTTGCCCTCACAGCAAATCTACTCTACCACAAAAACAGCACCAGTGACCTCCTTTACAAGCAGCAGGAGCAGAATTGCTCCAGGAAAGTGTTCCAGTGGGGAAGAAATCCAAACAAAACAGAGCATATCATACTTAGACCAAAAAGGAATTATTTTCCTTTGACCCTGGAAGTCAGGAGTTTGATTAACACATGCACAGCCTCACAGTTACAACTGCAACAGGTATCAAATCTCTTGGGAATATCCTTGGGAGAAGTCTGGCTCCTCTAACAGCAAAACTTCAGTGCACAGTCTTGTAGTTACAAAACACCACTAAAAACGAAAAAAAAAAGTCTGTAACAGATTATTTCTCACATAATGCTAAAGAGGAGGGAGACTTGAGAACAGGGACACATGATATGATAACAGTTGCTAGCATCTGCAAATAAGAAAGCCAGCAAAAGTCATAAGAGAAAGGGAATTACAGTCCAAGTAACAAGAACAAGCTCCCTGCAATGCCTGTGAATTTTGGGATGGGGAAACTGTGGCTAATGAGCATGGCTAAAATTGATTAATTGACTGCAGTTGAGAAAATTTTCATTCCAAAGAAAGCAACAGACAGGAAAGATTCATAAGGGGATTTCTATTAAAACAAAACAAACAAACAAAAAAAACAACCCAGACTGAAAACCAAAACCAAATGAAAAGACACATACTTGTCTGGCCCTAGATGAATTTAGAAAACAGAACACGTGTTTAGAAATTGCTGCACTTGTTCAAAATGCCAGAGACAGAACTGCAAGGAGCTTCTGATAATTTGTGACACTCCTCATGGAGTCTGGCAGAAATTGGCAACTGATTTATTTGAACACAGGAAAGCTCTGTGTGATGATAGTTGATTATTACTGTCATTTTTTCCAAGTAATTCAGCTAAGCTTCACATTATCTAGCACAGTAGTGAATGATATAATACAATATTTGCCAAATCTGCAATGAGCTTTCTACGAATGGAGCACAATGCTCAGGACGCTTCCAGGACTGCAGAGGATTTTGCTTCATACAGAAGAGTTGAAATCTATTTCAAATGTGTGTATGACAACCCAAACCAATCTAAAAAGCTAAGTAAAAAGCTAAGAATAGGGGTTCCAGAAGTGCCAACTGCAGGCCTCAGAGTCTTTGTATGCATCAATTAAAGGGGTTTTTGAACTCTGGTCATCCTCAGTGGAGCCAGTTGAGCTTGAGGCCATAGTGGCTACAGCCCCTTTCAGCTGTCCAAGGACCAGGGCTGTCAATTCAGAGACATTCAAGTGTTAACTACAGCCCCAAATTACACTTCTATGGAGTCGCCAGCCAATGTGAGCTTGGAGATGCCCCAGCCATATTCATATGCTGCAAATGGCATGCACCCTCCCCTCCACGCTGACCAGAAATGTCTTCATCACAGAAAGCATCTTCTGCTGCCTCCCAGGAACTGAGCAAATCAGTGAGAACTGATTTAACTGCACAGATTGCAAATGATGCTGCAAAGTTAAAAGCACCTTGCAGAATAATATTTTAGTTGCTATATTATACGGTCTCATGGACTTTGCTGTATCTGCAAAGCTAACTCTAGATGAAGTTGGCTTGTACTGGAAGATCTGGAGTGTTCTCTCTTGAAATCTGGATATATAAAGGCCAACATGAAGGTGTAACAGCAAGCAGGACTCCACTTAGCAGATGAGCATCCATGCAAGGACTGATCACCCTTTGATCAGGTTTTTCCCACAATTTTGCATATTAATGCACAAGGAGGTGTTATCCAGAATTGCCTCGCACAAGGAGAGTGCTAGCCATTGTCAGTGGGGTTTTTTTTCTGTTTTCCTTAACACAAGAAGGACTAGAAGTCCGTCATTTTCTACCCTGCTTGCTCTGCACCAGGTGAGGTCTGCAAGCAGTGCAAGCAGATTTTTTCTTGTAACAAATTCGCAGTTCTTCCAGCGGCATCTGAAGCCACTTCAGGTTGTTTTTTCTAGGGTAACACACTGCAAAGCTGATGGGGAATTTCAGCTGCAAATGAAAGAGGGGAAGTAATCCTGAGCAGGGTGAGGCCTGGGATTCCTTCAGCAGAAGGGCTACCCATGTGCAACAGGACACGACGCTGTACAGCTATTGAACATGGAGTTCAACTTGCAACCTTGCCTGCTGTGAGGTTGGGAGCACCATTTGCATGGATTTAATTAACAAAAGGCTTCAACTTGTAACACGTAAAAAGACCTACCATCATGGTATTGCCAGGGTTCCAAATCACAACAAATTATGGACTGAGAATTTGGATTCCTGGAGGAAAAACAGATTTCTTATTACAGTGTTTAAAAACACTGGATTATCATGACTCTTCAGAACTGATAACTGACCCAGCAGCACAAACAAGGACCAGTGTCACACAGTTGGCGGATGGACAATTGCACGGGACACATCCCAGGGAACAGGGGCTCTTCTGCAGCCACTGACAGGGACAAAAATGCCACTGGTGATGCTGAAACAGGCATAAAAGTATACGATGCCAGCAGGATTTTAAACAGCAGAGCAAGGAGCAGTGCAGAAACAGTCATTAGAAAGACCATGATCTATTTCAGGAGGTGGAGCAGAAACAGTAATAACTTTATTTCCCACCCCCCTTCCTTTGCAAGGAAGAAGAATTTTATCCATGGCTAAATTTAGATGGGTATCTTCTCCCTTTAAAACTGTCATAGAAAGGGACAAAAAATTACTACTTTTTATGTCTCCCTCTCTCTCTTAAGTATTTATGTGAGCTGCAAGGAGAAAAAGGTGAGTGTCTAAATCCTTGTTAATTATTTTGACTTGATGATCATTGTAGGTCCCTTCCAACTGAAACTATTCTGTTCTATTCTATTTTAGTCTATTCTGTTCTATTCTATTCTATTCTACTGAAAATGAAAATTTTCGTATATAACACCAGCACAGTTTTTACCATTCTGCTCCAGATAAGCCATGATGATGCCACCAGGAATTTAAAATATTGGTGGGGAAAAAAAAAAAAGAAAATGAAAATTATAATCACAGTAGTGCACACTCTCCCAGTGTCTCAGGAGAGGAGCATGAAGAGCGATTTACATTCCAGAAGGACATCTCTCAGGTCACAAGAAACACACTGGAAAATCGCTATTGGACTGCATAAAGAAGAAAAAAAGGTAAGGACAGTCTTTTTCTACCCTGCAATGGAGAACAGCAGCCCTATGCCCCAGCAGCACCTGAATGTGGGAGCAGAAGGCCAAAAAATAGGACAGAGAGCCTCAAACATATTTCAAGAGCATTTTTATTTTCTTCTCACCACATTCCTATAGGAAAGGAGCATTTTCACTCTGGTAACCGACCACTATATTGTTGTAAATCCAAGCTGCAAAAAATGGCTCATTCGTGCAACTCGCTAATTACCAGTGTAACCTCATCCGTGCTGTGGTAGGAGCAGGAGGCACAGTGCAGGCACCAAGTGGCAACACACAGAGCCCTGGTCACTCCACCAGGGACAGAGCAGACATGGAGAGTTCAGGAGAATTTTACCAAAAGGAAGAGAAATCCAATGGCCCAGATATGCTGAAGCTAAAATCCTTGCAGAACTGCCAGCAGGGAGACTGTCTCAGAAAGAACCTCCCTCCCGAAGATGAGTTGTGATAAGTACATGTATTTATCAGGTTAATCTTCGTTGCAATAACTGAGCAGTGTGTGGGCATATATTTCATTAAAATGGCAAATGCATTCGCCTACCGTAAACCAAAAATATAAACATGAATATGAAAGGCCATGAATTATGCACTCTGCTATCTTTGATCATAGAGAAGGGAAGAGAGCTTGAAAAATTACTTACAGGAATCAGCTCAAGCTACCAGAACACCTCAACATCACAAGCATCAAGCAGGAGTTAATCTCATAGCTGATCAAAAGCTGATTTGTTACCTGCCTTCACAATGAAGATTTGCATTTACACCATATCAAACTGCCTGTAAGATGCACATGGCACATTTCCCAGTGATCAGGTACAAAGAACAGCTCTTCCATACCTGTAAAAATGAACTTTAAATTCCCAAGTAAGTTCAGGCTCAAAAAAAAGAAAAAAAGTATTGCATTTACTCATAGAGAAATAAAGTCACAGAAAGACCACTAGGTAGTGGTAAAGATCTCAGTGCAGGAATCCTTCTTCCATACCTGAATGCCCGCACAAAGCCATGCAGACACTTGCTTGGGTCCTCCTCTGTAAAGCAATGATCCAGGCTCTCATCTCTTGGGCCAGGCACGGCTCTAGCACTGCTATACTGCTTTTCTTGTGCGTTCAGCTCAGTCAGCACCGGAAGGCTTCTTCACTTCCCAGTGGAAACATGCCCTTACAACAGAGGTTGCTGGTTGTAAAAGTGGAAGGAAGAGAAAAGCCCAAATGTCATACAGTCTCCCACTTTGGGCTTGTACCTGAGCACACATTATTCCCCTCGTTACTCACCTGAGGTGCTCCCCACATGCAGCCACATGGTTCCCCGAGGGATGCATGGTGCTGATGCTGGTAACACAACTCCTGCCCACTCCCCTTCTCGCTCACCACTGTAAACCACGATGAGGCAGCAAGCCTGCAAGATTCCAAGCACTAAAGCACCCTGAAAAATCTGTTGGCTTCAAGGATAGCCAGAGTCATTTGCACAGTAATTCACTAAATGCACAAGGTGGGCAACAGGACCATACACCAGCACCCTCTGTCAGCTGCCCCCGCCAGGAGCCTCCAGTGTGCCACCGGCCTCCTGCGCCCCTTGTTTACTTGTATCTGCAGGCTCTGGCACGAGGTTGCTCTCAGCTGTGTGCATTAGGGGACCATTGGTCACTTGGAAAGCAGAGAGACTCTGACGTTCACATAGAGATAGGAAGTTTTAGTGAGCCGGCAATACGGATGTGGTCGCGTGTGCCCAGGCTATTTAGAGCTGAGAAGGTCTGACTGCTGGGTGGCAGCTGCCACTGCCATCGCCTCACCCACCTCGTAATGGGAGGGCAGAGACTGCTCCTCCACTACACTAACATAAATATGAACGGATTAAAACACAGAGGGCTGTGTGTATATATATATAATGACCTGATGTTACCTGCTTTTCACCTTTATAAGCAGTTCAATTGGTTTATTGTTAAAGATTGGAAATATCTTTTATTTTGTATCTTTGAGCTTTTGGGTGTTTTTCTTTCCTATGACAGGAATCAGCAAGGGCTGAGGACAACCAGAAGGTTGCAAGAGACACGCTGCCCCATGCAGCATTGCACCCTGTGGAAGTGAAGAACATCAGACCTTGCTGCCCTGCTCAGCAGGCAGTGTGCAGGAAGAGGCACAGAGCAGGAAGTGCGGGGGGAAGACCTACTACAGTGGGGCAAATCACATATTGTTTCTGTGCAGGGACACCCTCCACTAGAACAGGTTGCTCAAAGCCTCATCCAGCCTGGCCTTGAACACCTCCAGGGATGGAGCATCCACAGCTTCCCTGGGCAACCTGTGCCAGTGCCTCACCACCCTCACAGTGAAAATTTCTTCTTAATGTCTAGTCTTATACCCGTTACCCCTTGTCCTATCACTACACTCCCTCATAAAGAGTGCCTCCCCATCTCTCCTGTAGCCCCCTTTTAGGTGCTCATACATATTAAGCACTCATACAGTATCTTCTTCCACACTTCCACCTTCTGCACATAAAATGCTCTCACTTCTCACACCCCAACAGCAGAGCCCTGGGTCCTCTGTGCACCCCTCTGCAAAGCTCTGTTCTCCAGGCCCAGCCCTGACTTTGCCCTGCCCCGTGAAAGCCCTGCAAACCAAGAGATGGCAAAGAAGCCCCTCAGCACACTGCTACAAGAAGTTTTCCAAAAAGAGGTTCTTCAATACAAATGTGTGTGGCAGGCAGGGAGGGAGGCAGAGGAAGGTCTTTCAGGTTGTGTTTGATGAAAGCACACAGAATAGATGGAGGGGAAAATGCCCTCTTTAACTGCTGCCTTTATTCTCCCTCCCACTATGCCTGAACATGGCATCTGCAGAAAATTTGCTTCCACACACTGAGGAATCAGAGTAAGGAAACTGGAGGAGGAAAAGCAAAAATTGTGACAAGGGAGCAGATTTCTGAGCCTAAGAGCAACACACTGAAGAGGGCAAAAATGAGAATATGAAGAGATTTTAACAACTGGGAATTGTTTAGTACAGAGATTGAGCACCACAAAATGAGAAAAAGACAATAGGACCCTGTTCTTTATAATGGAGGAAACTGTTCATGTGGTCCAACTCAAGCACCCATTGCCAGCAGCAAACCATGGAAACTAGAAATATAGAAGGGTTCAAAAGTGACTGAATAAGCTCAGAAGAAAAATGAATCAAGGGATTTTAATATAAAATGTGCCATCTTTGGCTTACACGGGCCTTCAGCTACCGGTTGCTGGAGTTGGGGAGTTAGGGTAAGTATCGCTATATGTTTGCCCTCTTCTTATGTCCTTGCCATTGCTGGAAGCTGTCAGAGAGAGGTGTTAATCTGAACAGAGCTTTTGCCTGACCTGGTACAACACCAGCAGATCAGACAGGATGCTGGAAAATCTAAGATAGTCCTCTTTCACCTCTCCATCTTCTTTCTTTCACCCTTTGCTCTAAGGAAGGTAACTTTCTACAGGAATATATCTGGAGATAATAGATCAGCATGGTGTCAACTTGCACAGAATGTCTGGTTTGTGTGCTTATCAAATCCCAGGGGATTAACTCAATTGAGATAAACTCATGTTAGCGAAATAATGGAGATTCTCAGAGGAGAAAGCCAGGTCACTGCTCTAGACACAGGACACAGCAGGCTTGTCACCATGTCCACATCTGAAGGCAGCTCATAAGCAGAACACCATAGAGCAAAGCACAGATGTGAAATTACAAAGAAAACACACCAACATTTTTGGGAGAGCATGTTCAGAGATGTGGGAGGAATTAGACTCAAAAGGAAGACTTGTTCACCTGCTCCTTAACCCCCATTTTCCTCATACTAAAGAACCAGTTCTCCTATGGGTCTGCATTGAACAAAGTCCAGGAACAGATCACCCATATTTCCTCTCTTCAAAATAATCAATTACCTAATCAAAAATGTTTGGCTCTGTCTGACATGGTCTTTCTTCTGCTGCACAAGGAAACAGGCAAGGAATCTGCACACAGACGATGACTACATGATCCCATAGCCCCAGAAGCCTTCAGGGCTACAGGCAGGGTTTCACTGTTACAGAGAGCTGATTCGACACTAACGATGTGCAACACAACAATACTGTTTCACCCAGGACAGACAGAGATTTCAATACACACTCTACATCAGAAGGCAAGAACAAAAACACTAGTAACTAAAAATTAGATATAAACCACTAAAAATTAGATATAAACCTTCTGCCCTTGACTGACAAAACAAAGCTGTATATACCCCTAGGCAGCCACTTAGACATTGTCTTAGGAGTTGATCAATTCCACAGGAATTTTTAACTCTGTTTATTCCTGAAAAATATCAGGAATAAAAAAAAATGTTACTTCTTATATCTCCACAGTTGTATTTTCACCTGAACATTGAACTCAAAGTCTCTACAATTGTGGCACAAGCCTAAGGACAGAAGACTATTAAATGAGGCAGCCCTCCATTGAGTATTAACTTCCTTAAACAATTATTTAAATCCCACCAAGCAAATTGGTGTCTTAGGGGAGAATGTGCTTTTGCTGCAAAGAAGCCCTGCAAGACTGATGCCCCAAGCCCCAGAGCTGTTCTGGGGGCACGTGGCCGGATGGTGTTCCTTTCTGTGCCTCTCCCATTAGCCATGACATGCACACAACAGTGCTCTCACTGCAGCACTGCATCAGCATACTGGGAATTTCCTCTGAGCCCTTTAAAGAACAGTCATGTAATGTTGACACATCAGTGAAGGAATAAGCTGTAATATCACTGCAAATTCAACTTAATTTAATTCAGTTTCATGTAAAAATTCAGCAAAGCTTTCAGTAGTCATCACAGGCCGAGACATCGGCACATCTCAAAGTTCCTAAATAATATATTAAAAGCAGAAGAGTTAGGTTTTCCTTTCGTTTCTGTGGTTCTTTTGTCAGCATTTAACACTATTGATCACAGGCTCTCTCTTTTTATCCATGGGAGGTATATTGCAGGATTCTCACCCAGCAAAGACTGTGTCAGAGTTGTTCCAGGACAGACAGCCTTGGTGGTCTGCACGATGTTCCTGTGAGACCCTACAGCAGAGACACTCAGCCTCTGATGAGATGCCAGTTTTTCCCTCTGGGACATGAGGAGCTTTTGATATGACTGGACTGTGCTCCACATGCTGCTTTTGTGGTGAGGGGACTTCCTAACAAACACATGCCAGGCAGCAGTCTCCCTGGGACTGGCATCCAAAACAACTCAAGTGGCATAATGTGCTTTGATGCTCCAGCCCTGTACTTAGGTGTGGGTTACAAGTAGGAATATTTTTTTTTTCCTGGACCCAGTCATATCTTATAACATCAAAGCAAAGGTCACTTAGCTTAGTTACAGTGCCAGCCACTGAAACCTTATCTTTTCTGGTTTTCCTCATTGCTCTTCTTTCTATTTCAGCTGAACACAGTCGGTATAACTCTATTTGCTTTTTCCATAAGATGGTGAATTTTCAGGCCACTGTAGCAACCTGTAAGAACTGTCCTTAACCAATCCTTACCACCAAAGGAAACCATCAGTCTTATTGGGCTGTTATGACCATTCCCTCACTTCCTCATGGGAAGCACTGCAAACTCAAACTTTTACTTGTGCAGATACTACTGTTCTTCATCAGTGTCATAGCCAGAGCTTTTCCACCTGATGATGTCCTCCAGTGTATCAGCACTTTTGTTTCAATAAAGTTAATAAGGGTCACCACCAGGCAAAATTATGATGGCCAGCACAGGGTCTGGAGACAGGCATATAGAGATTAGGTCAACCCCATAATGTCAGTAACTCCTTTTTCAGAACAGCAGTTTCTCCCTGGCAGTCACTTCTTCTTTGTCATGACTTGCTCAGCCCAGAGAAGCAGCCAGCCATATGGAGTCTCTTGGCTGTTTCCAGAGCAAAATACTGGATGCACACCAGAAATAGCTTAATCTCCTCAAAAACAAGATCTAGGGTTAATGTAGTGTGGGTTTATTTTTAATCACCATTTCCTCTCCAGGAGCCCTCACCTGTAGGGACAGAAAAGTATAAGTAAATACTTTTGGTTTTCAGTGAGCACATGTATGTGTGCAGCCAAGTGTCATGGTTTAACCCCAGCTGGCTCTATCCACCACACAGCTGCTCCCTCACTCCCCCCAGTGGGATGTGGGAGAGAATCAGAAAAGTAAAAGTGAGTGTTGTGGTTGGAACCCACTCAGCTAGCAGCAAAATAGCACACAGCCGCTCGTTCACCCTCTACCCTCCCAGAGATGGGGAAGAGTATTATATAGGTAAAGCGAAAAGAGACTCACAGGTTGAGATAAGAACAATTTAATAAATACAATAGAACTGAAAATAATAATAAAGATAATAATTATGATAATAATAATAGTAATGTACACAAATAAGTGATGCACAGTGCAACTACTCATCACCTGATGACCAAGACTCAGCCCACTCTCAGCTAGCAATCCCAGAGCAGAGAGAGTTCCAAAATAAATCTCAATCCCAGAAAAGAGTTAAGACCCTGAGAGTCCAAGAGACTGAGCCAACTGTGAGAGAGAGAGACAACTCTGAGAGAAAGAACTTCCCCACAAAGCCTTGTACTCATACTGGGCATGATGTGCATTGGCCAATTTGGGTCTTATTCCTAAACCTAAGGTTGCATCCTAGGCTAGTAATTGGGGCTGTGCTCCCTCCCAGCTTCTCCTGCCCCTGCAGACACTGACACAGCAGAGAAGCTGAAAAGTCCTTGACTGTCCTGGCAGCAACTACAAGCATCAGTATGTTATCAGCCTTCTCCTCAGCACAAATCCAAAACATACTAGCTACTATGCAGAAAATTAACTCTATCCTAGCCAAAAACAGCACATCAAGTTTTCAAATAAAATCAGCTTAAAAATTCCTGGGGCTGATTGTTTTCTTGGAAGGTAATTTGTCCCTGCATAACTGCATCTTCTCAAAGAAAGGCAGCAGGCTGATGCATAAAAGCCTCTGCTGCCTCCAGGCTGCATCCCAGGTTGTTCGGCAGAGGCCTGTAGTAACACACAATTTACTGACCTGCAAGTAGCTCAGAAATTCAAATTACAATCTTGGCAGTGCAAAAAACCCACCAAGTTCTCTTCAACTTCTGTGCTAAATGAAAAATCGTAAAATTTAATAAGAGGTGGCTGCTAAAGCTTATTCCTTGGTATTCACAAGCTTCTCTCCACTGAAACCTGCACTAACTACAGCAGGTTTCTTTTCTGTCAGGTAAGCCTGGGGGAGGAGGGGAACCCCATCAATCAGAGAGTGCATCTGCAGCATAGAGGATGGAGAATTTATTTGTCAGAATTTTGTCTATGTCCACTACAGATCTGTTGGTCAGACAACTCTGAAAACAGACTTGGCTTAACACTACAAGTCAACAGTACAAGATATCAAGTGCAGTATTTGAGCTGTCTTGGAAAAACCAGGTCCCTGCTGCAGGCTCTGCCCTTCCCTGATGCTCCACTTCACACAGAGATACTAGCCAGATGCAGTCTCTGTACTTATTTCTTTCAGTGTCATCTGCATCACTTGGATATGACTTTTCAGACCACATTTCATCATGACAAACGTAGGACTGACTTATACAAACTGCAAAGAGGTTTGAATAACATTTCCTTGCATTCTTGGTAAGTTCTGGTGGGCGTAATTTCTTGTTTTGCGAAGGAGGTGATGCCACAAATAACCGAGCAGAACAGGTGGGACTGGCCTCGTATTGGAGGGGGGGAAAAAAACCCCCACAAAAACAATAAACAGTAAAACATCATCCCCCCCCCCCAAAAAAAAACCTCAAAAAAACCCCACAAAACAAATAAACAAAAACCAAGGAGTGCCTCTGATAGATTATCCTCTTTTCATTTCTTATTGGGTAATTTGTGAGAAGACCTTCCTGCCTCCTCTGACCATGCCATGTTTCTGAGCTGCCCAGACGCCTTTCAGGACAGATCCATAGAAAAGTCAATAAATAAATAATACACAGTTGCCTGGCCAGCTGCACTGAGTGCCTGAACATCTGCTTAGGGCTGTGCTGGTCTCCAGAGGTCCTTCCAGAATACAGAGTCCCTAGTGTGGCCCTCAGCGAGAACACTGAATCTCTAGGCAGGGAACGGTGCTGTAGGAGGACAGTGCAACACAAGAACCTGCAGAGAACAGGAGAAAAGAGCCACCGTGGCCCTGGCTTTCATCCATTACTGTCACTTCATTGTACATGCAGCCTGCTCCTTTAGAGAGGAAATGTTTCAACATCAACATGCAATATCAAGTTGTATTTATCCTGAAAGTTACAAAACAAACAAATCCAGGAAAATGGCTTGTTACAAAAAGACTATTAAATTATCATCTTATTTGGAACAAGAGTAAAAACAGGAAAATCATTTCCTTTTTATGTTGAAATAGTATTTGCTGTCACAGTACAGTTATTACCAACCTTCCCCCTGCAAGAGCAGCCCTAGATAAAGAAGAGCTGGGACCATCACTCTGCTCTCCTCCACAAGAAGCGAACTGGACGTATCCCACTGAGGACTTGCCTATCTTGCCTTCACAGTAACATGCCATTTGACAGATATTGAGTATGGGCCCATGAATAAGGGCATAAATCTGGGAAAGGCTTTGCCATTATTCTTGTCTGTGAGGTGGTAGCAGGCACCTTGCTTGGTAGAGCCTCTGCCTCCCCTCTTATCCTTTGCTCTGTGCCATTAACATGGAGACTCCCTAAAGCAGAGCCTCCTTATGCATCAAGGACAACAAAAATAGTGGTGACGATCAGGACTCTCAGTTACCTGTCTATCCAGTCCTTATCCTATATTTCTGCCTGTGCAATTCATGTTGCCTTCATTCCTTCCCAGGTCTAAGCTTTAAGCTTAGCCTGTACTGCTACCCACGTGTCTTGAGGCTTAGCTTTGCTTTTATGTCTGCATCCCTCTAGACCTTCAAGTCTCTTCCAAAGCCTTTTCTTCTACATCATTCACTAACCTAAATTGCCCGTTCCAAAACCGTGTGTACTTCAAACTAGGAGGGGGGACAGAGAGAGACAAAGAGGGGGAAGAAAAGCAAAGAAAATGAAGAAGGGGATATGTGCAAGACCTTAGGCTCACCACAGTGGTTTCCTGCTCACCTCCATGTGTACATTTGCCTCTTCAGAGCATTTATTCTCTGCAACCGATGGTTTCATTTTTGTGCATAGAAAGTGCTGTGCAGTATTATGGCATCATGGAAAAAATAATGAATAATGCAATCTCTCACCTTCCCACTGGAATAAAATCATCATTTGATTTGTGAATAATTTTCTTAAACTCCTACTAAAAGACTTCTGTCAGAGATGAAACATTTTTTTTAATTATTAATGGTACTTCCCACTAAAATAAATAAAACAATAAGTCAAGTTTCTAAATGGCCTGATCATATTCAGAGACAACTGCAGAGCACATTATTTTATGAGGCTGATAATCATGAAAAAATTAATCAAATTTTCTTCATAAAAATTAAAAAACACTTCCTAGGGAACACACCAGAAACATCTTAATTAAGAGCTTTAAGATCACAGTATAGCTGAGATCTCTCTCTCTCTCTGTTTCTCTGGTGTTTCCTATATGGAAAAGCGTTACCTGTCAAAAGATCCCAGTTCAGTCCATGCTGAGTGGAAGCTTCCCTTTCATCTCAGCCAGTGCTGAATGAGGCAGTGTCCTCATATAGGCCACCTCTTCTTCCAGGTGAACTACCAGGACTGCTGATGGGATATGTGATTTCTTTTCTCTTCTCTTTTTCTTTTCTCAATAATATAAATTTCCATTGTAAATCTTCAGTGGTAAAATTTTCAATGCAGTAAGCAGGAAGTAATCAGAGATGCTTAGCAGGATAGTGTGAGAGTATATCATGATTTTGATAAATTGGAGAAACAGCCTGAAATTAATAACAGAAGTTGCATTAGGACAAACAAACTTAGTCACTTCAGAAAACATTTCCCCAGATGTAGAAAGACTAATACTATTAAGATATCTTCAGAAATTTACTGGCAAACCCTATTGGTAGTGCTCTTATGAGGCTGATGTTGAGATAGCAAGGAACAGCTGCATAATCTGATCAGGGTTTTCATAAATTATCCTTAAAAAAAACCCAAAACTCAAAATCTTCCCTGAACAGAAGAGGAAGGGCCATTTGCCTCACTGGTTTTCATTCTCCTTTATCATGTCCCAGAGTGCTATAAAATCCACAGTAATTATATTTAAGTACCTATAATCAAGAATCTTGAAGGAGTATATATGAGAGAGCAGAAGCAGCAGTAACTCTGACATCACTATGACAATCACAGGCAAAGAGCAGCCAGGTAAGGGGGCACAGAGCTGCCAGCAGAAGGAGAAGAAATCCCCATCACTCCTCCTCCTGCACACCCCTGCAAAGTGACCCCAACACTGTAGCAAGCTCCAGGGCACTAACACCAAGATGGCAGCTTGCCGGCGTGAAACTTGACTCAGAAAGATGTCTTCTCCTGAAAAAAGGTCAAAACATCAGTTCATCCACAGTGTGGATCCACTAGACTATTAGACCATTTAGACTAGATATTAGAAAGAAATTCTTTACTGTGAGGGTGGTGAGGCACTGGAACAGGTTGCCCAGGGAAGCTGTGGATGCCCCAACCCTGGAGGTGTTCAAGGCCAGGCTGGATGAGGCTTTGAGCAACCTGGTCTAGTGGAGGGTGTCCCTGCCCACGGCAGGGGGGTTGGAACTAGATGCTCTCTAAGGTCCCTTGCAACCCAAACCATTCTATGATTCTGTGGTTCTAACCTTCTCCAATTTTCAGACCTCTAAAAATTTACAGCAGAGGATCCCATTAAAGAAAACACAAGCCTACTCACAAGAGGCTTGCTTTACTTGGGTTACTTTTGCTGATCTGTCAGAAATAGTCTGTGGAACTTAAGGGCCTCAAGGGCATCAGTCAAATCCCACTGAGGACAGATGCTGCTTCCACAGTTAAGTGGTACGAAGGCAGCTTGCTGTTAGCTTTCAGCATCCCCAAAGCGTGACTGGTATTTGCATTTGCAAGGCACATGCGGGCACAGTTCCTGGCAAGCCCATGGATGGAATAAAAAGCTCAGCTGTGCTCACCAGGAGATGAAATAAGCAGAAGGCTTCACCTGTACAAATTGATTAACAGCAGGATAAGGAGGTATGGGCTGCAAGAAGACTTTTGCTACATAGGAGAAGGACAAATGTGGTAAAAGGTAATGGGGAGACCTGAATATGCTACAGCAGGACTGAACTGTAGGCCCATATTGCCAGATTTCCTCTAGACTCTCATCCATTTACATTTGCAACAGCAAGTCCCCATAAAGAAATGTTTCTTTGGAGAGGGAAGTCCAGATCCCCCGTACTTTTTGCTCTGCTGCTGACAGCTTGGTCCACCATCAGCACTTTCTCTTTCCCTTCACCCTCTGCTGATGGATGAGGCAAGGAGAGCAGAGCCAAGAGCCCCAGGAAGTCTCTTAATCTCACCTGAGCAATTAGTTCTACTTCATCTATGCAGTTAAATATTTCATTCTCTCCCTGGCACAAGGCAGCAGAGGTACGGGAGAGGCAAGAGCCTGCCACCAGAAATCTGGGGACTCAAGCCCTTCTTTGACCCAATAACTCCACTCTAGGACACACAGTCAGTTTGGCCCTTCTGCCAAACTTAGCTGTTTCAGGTGCTGCCTTTATACCTTTTTACATAAAAATAATCTACTTTTTGTTCAATTGTGAAATTTACACAACTTCCAAAACATTTTTAATTCTCACAAATTTTTACATCCTAGCCAGACAAGGTCATCCAGATCTTCTGCTGCAGGGACCAAGACAAGCAAAGTGACTTTATCACCATTGTTCTCATCCCTGATATTCACCTTCCCTTTTTAGGATCACCTTATGCATTTATATCAACACAGGACTTCTGGGGACAATGCATGCAGCATTCATCACTGGGGCAGAACATCATGCCAATAATTCTCCATCTCTAATTTATGAAGAACAGGTAGAAAAGAGAAAGAGTTACAACACTCCTATCTTCATTCTCACAGCTTCCTGAAACTTATTATTTATTGTTGTATTTTTAAATGCTATATGATTATCTAAGAACTAGAAGGCCAGAATGAGAAGGCTACATAGACCTCATACAAATAAAAAATACAATATCAAGTTAATAATTCAGACTAGTGAGACTTGCACAAAACTTGACCTTTAACTGAATAAATAAGTGTACAAGGCATGGCCCTGCTGTATTGCTGGAAACACTGTTTATTTCCATAGCACTGATATCACCTATGTCCTGTGTCCCTCAAAATTAAAGGAATATATCCACCTGCATATGACTAGAAATTACAAGACTAGGCCTGTGCCACAGAACGGGAAAGAGTTATGTAAAGAATTAGATCAGTATGACTCATCCTGAACACTGGGTTTGAAGAATGTTAATAGTACTATTGTGGTATCAAGCTGGCTGCTACAGTTAAAATTGAACTTGGAATTTCCATTATAAATCCTATTTTCAGGGGTTTATAACTTGGCTGTAGTAAATTCAATCACAGCTGAAACTCAATATACACAGTCTCATCATTTGAAGCAAAAGGTTTTTCAAAGAAAAAACAGTTTGGTTGTTTGAGGTCAAAGGAATGGAAAAAAACCCAGTAGAATCATTAAGAGACAGCTGGCACTTTTCTGCCCTCCTGTAAATTACAAATGACCTCTGTATTTAAGCTCAGGATTTCATAGGTCATTAATCCAGAACAGAGAATGCTATCTCTAGATGTATAGAAACAAAACTCATTAAAATCACTTGATCTGTTATCCTGAAAGAGCTAGTAGAAGGTATATTCAGCAACTTCTCCGAAGTTTCAGTATAAGCTTTGATATTCACAGGACCAAATTTCAACATTGGCATAAACTGCAGAGCTTCCACCAATTTCTGAGTGACTAATGACAACATGTTTCAAGCATGGAGTTGTCTCCAAGTTTGTTTGGCAAAGCCATCCTCCTGGCACCAGAATGGATCTTGCAGGGGCAGGTAATCAATCCAGGTTTCCAAATGTCAGCTCAGGTACGTTCATGTGTCAAACTCTGGCTGCACCAAAGGCTTCATGTGCTTTCTGTGAGGTCGACAAGACTGACACAGGTCAATAAGCAGTGTTTTAGGCATGGTCAGTGCCTCCTAGATGTGAAACAGCAGAATACATCCCCGTGAGGTATCTTGTTCAATCCACCACTTACCTGGACTCTTGCCCACTCCCCTCTTCCCCCATACTCACACAGCTGGTTAATAACAGGCATTTAAGTCATCTGTTAATACAGCATTTTTGGTTCCCTAAGCACACACTTTCCCTACCTCAGTTGAAAAAAGACCACCACTTCCACTGGCTTCCAGAAGATACACCATTCAGCTAGTCTTTGGGCTGCAGCCTTTGTTCTGCACACCTAATATGCAAGTAAAAGAGCAGGAATCCAATAAATAACAATAATTTTGAGTACTCTGAGTATGCAATGTGCCACATGCTTACTAGCTGAAGCACAGATCAACTGTGAGAAAAACCTCTGCCCACAGGGTCGCTATAAAATCAGAGTTGTCACTTTTGTATTTTTAAAAGAGGGACCACAGGAAGTATCCGGGGCTTCAAGTATTTCTAAAAAGGTGGGAGGCCTGGGAAGGATGGTGCTGGCGAGGAAGGAAGGGTGCAGCTGTGCTGCAGGACACAGCACTGTGCAGGGAAACCCACGCCAGCCCTGACAGAGGCTGCCCACCAGCCAGTGGCTAGTGGGGCCCCAAAAAGGCTTAGCAGCCCCAACCTGCAGGCAGGCTCAGCCCTGGCTGGTCCCACTGACAGGGAAAAGCACTGCAATGTGCCACCATACAAATTATCTACATTAGAAAGAAAAGAAAAACAAAAATTGTTCAAATCGGCATCTGGCAAAAAAAAAAAAAATTGTCTTAAGTAAGCGGCTTTCATCTCAGATCAAGCTTTTTACTCATTTCTAGTCAGATCTTTAATGTCAGTAGCAGTGGTTTGGAGGGTTGATAGCACTTTAATGATACAGGTTGCAACCTAATTGGAAGTTTCTAATTGACTGTTTCTAAAAGGAAGGAATTAATCGCATCTGTGAAGATTTGATGGGGCTCTTGTCAGGTGTCCATCTAGATTGGAAGTATTTCCCCAAAGCTGCTGAGTTAATAAGCTCCTTAATTTCATTGAAGGAGATTTTGTTTCATTAAATTTCCTCACCCACGTCTGCCTAGCCTTGTCAAAAGAATTTCACATGAACATCAGACCACCTCGATGCATCTCAAACACATAACTGCTACGAGTACACGGATCACAGGCCCTTGAGATAAAATGTACAAAACCCTCAAATAATGGCTTTGATCTTCGAATTCACAATGTTCTTTCTTCCTTTTTCCCCTTCACATGAAATGTACATTGACTAATGAGCAGTGCGTGCCAGCATCCACAAGAACCACAGAGCTCAGGCAGTGGGAGCGGCTGCTCAGCCCCTCACAGGGACATCCCCAGGAGCTGGTACACTTGGCACCTGGAGGGCTTCATCACAGGTCCAAATTCATCTTTCTTCTTCAACTAAAATCAAGCCACTAAAAACATTTGGTTTTTTTTTTCCCTGCACTAAAACAGTGCTACGGGGTTTTCAGTAAGTTACACAACATATGACGGGATGGCAGAGCCTTCTCTTGATCTCACCTCCTGTTTGGTAAGCAGTATTTCTTCCTATACATTATGAAGCAGCTCAGTAAAGGAGAAGGGTCACAGCCTGAAACGTATAAGAATCTGTATGAGGGGAACTTAATGATCCCTTAAGAAACTGATGAGGAGGAAAACATATGAAGTGTAGTTTATGAGAAAACTGAGTTGCTTACTGCATAAACTTGTATTGCTGGTGATACAGTGAAGGATTGCAATACTCTCTCCTTGCACAGAGATAATAAATACAAACAAGCAGAAAATATTTTTGCTCAGTATCTGTGACAGTAAAAGATACCCTTTTAGGCATTTGCTGTAGCCTCAAAACCTAGGAGCTGGGACCCTTGCAGCTTTTCTAAACTTCAACAGAAGCCCAGTGTGTCAAAGCCAACCTTACTGTGCAGTACCATCAACTTCAGAGCAAGGCAAAGAGGCAAGGGGAAAGCACTGCTGCTGTGGACAAGCACGAGCTCCAGAGCAGCAAGGGCCAGGTTCAGCAAATGTCTCACAGACCCAACTATGTCAGTTGGACCAAATCCTGGTTTCAGCATTCAAGAAACACTGATAGCTGCCATGGAGCTTGGGAGGTCTCCAGGATGAAAGGAGAACAGGTGGAATAAATTTGTTTTAGCCCAACATCCAAGCACTCTGCAGTGGAAAAAAGGCATATGCAGTCCAGGGGTTAGGAATGCAAACCCTATATCCCCAGTCCTGGCCAAGGACCCTCACCAGCATCACCACTAGCATTGCCAGATGGAAAAAGAAGGGATTCAGTTTGGACTCTCACTTCTCTAGAAACAGCTTCCTACAGCCAAAGGAGCAGAAGGAAAGAGAGAGCAGGTGTCTTTTTACTCTGAAAGGAAATAAGGGTAAGAGTGGATGACAAATAAGATGTAAAAGTGAGACCTTGAAGAGTGACAGCAAAGTTAAGCCATCAGCAATGAGCAAGTAGATTCAGGATCAAAACTGTGGGAAGAAATATCTGTGCTTATTTAGGTTCAGAGTCCATCATTTCCATAAGGTGAAACCAAGCCCTAGGAAATGCCTCATACACAACTGTTTTGACTCATGTAATAGCCCTCAAATAATAGCCCCAGGTGTTATAATCAGAGAAGATAGCAATTCATTGAACAAGCATGTCCCCATGTCATAGAATTTCAAGTGGCAGAGCAGAGAAAGCCGTCAAAGACAGTAAAATGCACAGAAGTGTGTTTATGTGTGTTTAGGAACAAAACTGCCTCATTTTCTTCAGACTAAAACTGGCATAAGCCTACTGGTGGGAGGGAAGATGAGAGCTTGTCTGGCTTCTTCCATCTTAAAACAGAAAGGGAAATCTCTAGGAAGCAAACCTATGCATTGAGCCATGAGGAGAGCTGAGCCTTGGGAATCTCCTGGGGATTCTCCAGACCAGGACGGGTGCAGCTTCAGCAAAAGGTAAGCCTCAAAATTAGCCCCAGCATGGCAAAGAGCCAAGAAGTACCCCTACCAGCTCCTCACTGCTCCTTCTCTTGTCATGATGCTGCTTGGTCAAGGAGCACGTTCCTCAGTGGGGTGAAAGTGTCATCTTCTGAACTGAGCCACATGCATGATCCTCTTCAAATTAGTTTTGGTGGCAGCACATATGGAGTAGAATACAGTACTAATCAGAATAAACAAGGTTGTCAAAATAAAAGAAAGCATGATAGACTGGGTTCTCAGTTTATTTTTAAAGAAAACATGAAATTGCTTCGCCTTAAACTCAAACACTTTAATTGTGTTTGATGCATTGCAAAAATACTTATTAAAAAAAAATAAGCAAAGAGATGTTTTCAAAGGACTTGAAAGACATTTTGCTATTTTCTTAGGGTAACTAAACAAATATAAAAATTATGTAACTGTTATACTCAAAACTAGGCAGAAGGAATTCATCTCTATATATAGGTGGTTGTAAACCAAAATGAATCAAAATTGTGCCTTCTGTTACAGAGAACACAGAAGTGGTGAATCTATCTATATTAGAAATGTAATGAAAAAATGTACTACACCTGAAAAACAAAACCATAAAAATCCAGTGTCCCTGCTATAGCACTTACGATGCTGTGTTCCTGTGGGCTGTCCCCCAAATACTGCCCTTGCTGCCCTGAGTGAATGCATGAGCTTTAATGATACACTAGGTAGGTGCCATAACACAGAAACATGAAACTTTGCCCATAATTTTTAATTGCATAAGGATTTTTTAAATAGGAAACTTCACTATCCTTTTTCGATCTGTAAAGCTATTCCAAACAAGGGAAAGTAAAATTTAATTAAACCTAATTCAAATCTATTCCCTATCTCCACGTGGAAGAGTCTTATCTACAAGGGCCCAGATGCCAGGCTTGCTGAGAGGGGCATAGTCAGGGTGGGTTTTGTCAAGCAGTTATTGCATTAATGTATAAACCGTTCATATAGCTGAGACTGGACCCAAAACTTTCAAGTGAGAACATGAATACCACAGGCATTCACTTGCCTGTCCTCTCATTCCATGATTTTGTTCATGCACAGGGCAAAAATCCCTTATTTGATGATGAAGAGAAGTGAACTGAATTTCCTCAGGCAAGGAGAAGTTTGGCCTTGGTCTTCCGCATGACAGAAAGAGCATCTCTCTCATCCTAACTACTGGATTGTAAAATTCAGTCTTGATCCCTGCTCCTTTTTCTTTTGGCAGTACTAGCCTTCAGGAAAAGCTTCCAACTGTAAATCCAGACTGATAAAGGTGCTTACCTTAGCTCTTAGAAAAGATTTGAGTCCTGGAAAATAAAATAATTTAAACACATCCCCATCTGAAGTGATCTTTGTTAATTGTCCTAGCTACTGCCTCTTCAGCATGCTGCTTCCTGCTGCTGCCCTCCATCCATGCTTAAATCTTCCCCTACACCTTGCAGAGAGACAGGGCTCTTACCTGGGGCTCAGGTGTCTGCTGCCAAGACATAGTGACTAGAACCACAAAATACTCCACATTGTGGTGCTTTTGGACAGCCATTCTTGTTTACAGATCACACACACCACTCATCAGAGCATCAGTCCCATGAGCCTCCTGCACACCAGTCCAGCACCAAGGACCTGGGGCACAGGACACCAATCTGACTGGTCAGTGTGAAGGTCTGCGGAGGACAGCTTGGTTTCTGCACGTTGTGGTTCCTCCCCTTGGGCTTCAGCTTCTACACGGTGTTGCATACTGGGTATGCTGCCCCCTTCTCTCCCCTCCTGCCCAGTTGTCTCGACAATTATTTTTTCCCCATGTTAGCATAGCTGCCAATAGCTTCCCTAGTCATGTAGCCCAAGGCAAGACAGAAGTTGCCACTATTGTTTTCATCAGCTTCTGTCTCACATCAAAATTTTGAAATGTTACCTTTGTTATCCAGCTCACACAGGATTAGTTGGGTCCATGCTGGCTGGGCAGAGGCAGACAGGTCTCAGCTGCCCAGGAGGTGCCCGAAGGCAGGCTGCAGCCACAAATGGATCTACTGCATTGATGCTTAGAGACTGAAAGACCCACCAGACTAACAAGAAATGCACAGTATAGGACTTTCTAGCTAACACTGATAATCAGAAGGCTGATTCTTCATCCAAAGTATCTTCTACAAACAGATCAGCATACCAGTCATGATACCAAGAAGTGACACTGGAAGAATCAAAAGAGGAAAGGTCTTAATAATTTCTCCTCATTCAGATGCCTTCTCAAAGGCCACTGCGTTCTGCATCACCCCAAGAACTTAAGCCTATGAAAATTTATGTATGTAACAGAACCACGGAGCCATACCTAGTTCTCATTATAAGACTTGCCCTTTGTCTTCTTTCAATGGTGTGTAATGCTCTCACTCCTCTTCACACATCTAAATTAGAGTATATGCTTTCTAAGACAAGGAATAGGTTGCTACTCTTTATTTATTTATTTATTTATTTATTTGCACTGTGAGGGGACCAGCACATTTTTGTTTCTTTATAAATTAGTAACAGACAATGAACTTGACCTCACGTATCCTAACTTTGATAATATAAAATTCCAGATAACTTTATGAAGACACTCTGTAAAGTAAGAATTGCAGCATCTAGGCCAAAATAGGTGGTGAAAATACTGGTTTGATTAATGATCACATAGTAAGATGGAATTTAATATTCAGTTTTATTAATTCAATTTATTTTATGCAATCTAGTAAATATGTGGTAACAAATCCTTGATTTTTTTTTCTGTAGATTACTTTAGCACCTTCTTCCTTCCTATCTCTGGACACCCTGCAATAACTGAACACATATTAAAAAAATACCAACTGGTTATTTCTGAGCTGAATTGCTCTCACTGGAAAGCTAAAGTAGTTGCTGTAACATATACTGAAACCACAAATATTTGCATTTATAGAAACAAAGTAATGATCAATATTCAACATGAGAACTGTGGATATACTTTTTTACCGCACGGAGATTCCTAACGGTCTGAAGGGAAAATTCCAAATCAGCAGATAACCTCCCATGGGAGCTTTTGGTTTAAAAGAAGACTTCACTGGACACAAAATTCATTAGACAGATTTTAAATTTAGTTCACGTAACATCATTCCAACATTTGTGTGTTTATTTAGGATCTAACGGGGACAAAAAGCTCTCTTACATTGACTTTGAATCTCCCGACTTCTTTATTTCTCTGCCCATCCCCTGAGGACCTGTCTCTCAGAGATTTCATGCTCTGTTCATTCCCTTGTATTCAGAGGTGATCTCTGGTTTCTCTTCATCTTGCCTGGTCTAGTCTATTCAATTCAGCTGCAGTTGAGTGTTTACAGCTGAGTCTACTGCAGGCCTTGCTCGAGAGCTGCAGATAGTCCCTAGACCTTTCTGGAATACGCTGTCTGCAGTGCCAGAAAATCGAGTCAATCAGGACTCAAACTGGACAAAAGAACTGACCCTGCCCAGGCACACCGGCCTCTGCCAATCCTGTACAAAGCTCTGTTGTGGAGCGGCACTGACTCAACCCTGTCCAAGGAGCACAATACACTCACACAATAATATAACCCAGCACAGTAATGTATCCCAGCCAAGCACAAACAACATAATGGCGCTGTTTGAAAAATCTGTTTGGAATTTTATGGCATTTTTTACCCACTTTATTTGTTCAGCCTGACAGAAACTATAGGAAACCTAAAACAGTTAGAACAAGATGTTCATGATGCAATGTAAGCAGGAGAACAAGAGCAATTTATTCCATACCCAAAACAGGACAAATAACTCAGTGTAACCTAGAGGAATAAAAAGAGAGAGATTTTTAAAGCAAGCTGGAGATCTCCTTTGCAAAGCTCTTTCTGCATTTACTTTGCCTGCTACCAGCATGCCATCCTTCCTGAGGGGGCAGCCAGGTTTGCATTGCCAGCCTGCGTGGCACCGACCGTGTTTGGCACAGTCGCTAACAGAGAGTTGGGGGTGACCTTCCTTTGTACATGCATTTGACATACCAGGTAGCTTCCTCACAGCACCAGAGGTGCAGGGGACTTTCAAGCAGGGTGCATGGCCCCTGCAGCCATAGTAGGAACCCAGAGCACGGTCTGTGGGGAGGCAGAGGAACGCATGCTTGTAACCCCTCATTGCTGGCTAAGGGCTTTGGTAAAGGCAATTCAACAGCACATCTGACTTTGCTAAAAGGGTGGAGTGAGAGAAGCTGGAAGTGACTTTATCTTGTGCTCCCTGCTTAGCACTTCTAGGTAAGACCCTGTGCTTCACGTTGCTCTTCTGGTTGAGCAGCACTTCTGACTTACTTGGAGGATTCACCAACCCCCAAAACACATCGCACCAGAGTGGAAAAACACAGTGGGGCTTGGAAAACTGAAAGACGGGGTGTAAAAACCAATTGCTCAGGGGACTAGTCTGTCACTCCTAATCCCTCAAACATTTTAAAGTCTCAGTGTGACACTGGAACGCACCCAAGATTCCTCAGGTTACAACTGTCTTCATCCTTTTTTCCCAGCATTTCAATTAAATGGAGGTGTGTTAAAGTAAAAGAGAGTTTGACATGGTTTTCAAAGGGCCCCTAATCTCACAGGAGTTACCAAAATGGAAAGAAAATTTTGAGTCATCTCTTCTTGTTTAACCACCTAATCAGACAGATACTTTCATTGTCTGATTTGTGCCAACATTGAGATTGAATTTAGGATTCTTATCTCAGAGCTCCTAATTTTATCACATTAGGGCTCAAAGGAGATACAGCAGCCCCAGCTCTTTACAAGTGGTAGCCTGCAGGACACCTTTATGAAGTGGGTTAAAAAGACCTTTGGTACTTTCCTAATAGATAGCCTTCATTATTTACAGATTTTAGAATGACAAAAAAAAGATTCACTGCAGGTTGACAGGCTACATTTAAGTTGCATCTAATAGATAAGGAGACAATGCAGTGTAATAGACATTAAATATTTCTGCAGCTCTACTTTTCAACCTGTTTTTAATACATTGAGAATTTGCCACCCCCCTCTGCTGGACTTTTGATCATAAGGAGGATATCTTCTGGGACAATTCCTTTCCTGGAGCCTATGTGCTCCATTTAGACTGTGTGAGACGTGATTCAACTTAGTGTTGAGGTGTTTTAAAATAATTGAGAAGGGGCTAGAAAAGGCATTTTGTGAGAATTTCACTCCTCCTGGTAGCTAAAAAGGTAAGAAGAAAGGGGGCTTTGCAGGACTATTTTCTATTGAAACCTCGAGTATGGCATGTCCAGTCACAATCCAACGCTCTTTTGATATGACGCAGTATGGTATCCAATGGACTAAGAGCACATATTGGACCACAAGTTAGATGACATTTTTCCTACTTTTTCTCTTTTCATCTCTTTTGCTGCTTATATAGAACAATTAGAGTGTACATTGGTAACTGAAAGATGAAGAAGGATCCTTACTACCGTAGCACCTGGAAACCACAGTCAAAGTGCATGCCCCACTGAATGTGGTCCTCGTCAAACAAATAAATAAAACCTAACCTCAGTCTTTAAGCATTCACAGCTTAGCCACAGCCTGGACAGGGAACACAGGGCAAACTGGGACCAGTGAGGGAATGATGTTGCCCATTGTGATGGTGAGGTAGAAGACAATCCTTTCAACTCTGTATTCGGGTTATGCTTCCTTCTAATGGTACGACTGGTCCTGTTGTATTGATTTCTTGTTCAGTAAACATGAAGGATAACACTTTCAAACATGTCCCTTTAGCTAAGGCTCCTGAGTCCCAATTACAAAGGTGATTTTTGAGATGCCTGTGGCACACATCTATTTGCCCAAGTCACTGAGACACTTCAGACTTTTTTACCCAGATGCTTAATTAACCCAGCAAGAGGTGCAACACTGGCATTGCAGCCTTCCCCCGTTTCACCATGGCGCTGACACTCAGGCTTTGCTCAGAGAAGACAGCAGGCCAGGCTGAGGAGCCACATGGGCATTTGACAGCCCTCCCATGTGCAGTGTCCGGGGAAGGCTGCCACTGAAATGCATCCAAAGCACTGAGATCATGGTGAGGCGAGACCACCCAGGCCCCAGGTCTGTCCATGATATTTGTGCAGCCTCAGAAACCATCTATTGCACGTGATAGGAAATACACTCATATGTGCATAGAGACTTAAATAAAAGAGCAGACAGACAGTAAAGGCCAAATCCTGTTTGCATTATTTACAGACACATACAAGCTCAGCTGCCTACAAAGAAGACATCACAGCTGAGTGGTGATTAACACCTAGCTTTCACGAGGGCTGTTCTGAGAGATTTCCCCTAGGCTCAGGGGTAGAACTCCACAAGAACCATCAGCGAAGTTCACACTCAGACACTACTAACCACAGAGGAGGGCATTAAAACCCAGCCTGGGGCCACAGTGGTTGATGGTAACCTGGGCTGTAGAGGTCTGAAGCAAAACCAGGAGTGATGCTCAGGTAGCTCAGGTACTTGCCGATTTTCGCTTGGCCTATTGGAGCAGGCCTCTTCTCAGCTTGAGGCTCCTACCACCTGGAGAGAATACTGCTCTGAAAATATTTCTTCTGAAATAGTCTTTGACACTATTTTTCCTAAGTGTCCGATTATTTTTGTTTAACCGCCCCCACAGTAAAGAGCTATATTAGGTCCCAGCAGCGCTCATCCTATCGCCTGATGTGTATTTTTAGTGCAATATTCTTACGACCTTGCACCCTTCTACTCTTTTAATATCCAAAGGAGCAGAGCACCAACACAAACCAAAAAGACCTTAACAGGGCAAGCAGAAGCTGACAAGACAAGCTGAACATCTACAGAGTCTTTTTGCCTGCTTCTGTAAGAGAAACTATCAACTGTACTCCACCTCATCCATCCCCTTTGTGCCGTTATCCAGGGGGCCCGACTCACCACAGCAGGTCACATTTCCACCACTACAGTAATTCTCTAAAAACTTGGGCATCACTGTGCCCAAAAAGTGGGGAAAGAAATCAGGTAAGTCCTTGTGCATAAAGTCAGTTACAGGATGAAATGGTTAAGTGAACTACATCCTGTCAGGACACAGCAAGGGCATGTATATGACTCAGCACCATCTCAGTATCAGTTAACACACTGTCCTTGGTGCATAGATTTAAATTAACTAAAATTAAACCAGAAATGCTAGTGCACAATGAAGATGTACTAAGAAGAGTGTTGAGGGGATGAGTGGTGGTGGTTCTGATAACCAGAATGCATGTCTGGTCCTGGCAGCTCTGCTCTGAAGACGCAGAGTGGTGGTTAACGTTGCAAGCAGTGGGAACATGCAGCTTAAAGTACCTGTAACCTTCAGTTCCCATTGCCCCCCCGTCAGTCATCCTCAGACAACTGCCCTCCACTGTGCTTTGCAGGAATCAAAAGAGCCATCTCATTGCTAACCTATCTGCCACAGTTTGGCTCTTGCATACATCACGGTGTTATCTGTCTCCTTGTAAAAGGACAGAGATAACATTCTCCAGCTCATCAGCATGTGTGTCCCCAAATAAATTAACTACAGCAGACGCTTTTGGTTTTCTCAAACAAATTAAGATTTTGTTCTTAAATTAGGCTACAGAGAAAACATGTACAGCACAGGGACAAAGAGATTATGGGCTTCACTCTCACGTTGCTTATTGCTACTCTGCTCCAATGTCATTTCAGGGGATTTTCTCTCAATTTCCAACAACATGACAGTGATCAGAATCTCAGTGTGTCCCAGTTCTCCTGGAGAAGGTCAATGTATTTCTGTCCTAACCTCTGCTATGTAAGAAAGAAGACGATGCTTCACTCCCGTGATGATAAATTGCTCCTATAGACTCATTCAGGGTTTGATCCCTGGAGTCGGAGCTGGCATTAATTTCATCAGATACAGAGCACGACCCTCGCCGTTAGTCTTGCAAACATGAGACCTCTGTTTAACAAGAGACTATGCAGTGGTTAAATATTTGCAGTTCACTTCTAAATAAGGCTGCCTAAAGCTTAGAAATTGCTATGCCTTCCTGCTAGTTCAATAGTATATAGAAACACTCCTGGAATAAATGGAGGGTTTTGAGTCACTACAAACAAGATATGCAAAATATTCCTGGTGACTATTATTCAGTAGCTAAGCTGGAGAGCTGGGGTCCCTGCCCACTGCACTGCTGGTCCTGTCCCATTCTTACGAGGTGATCCTCACCTCTGTGTACATATGCTTTTGCCTCCTGTCACTCCTGGAACTGGTTGCCCAGTGAGGCTGTGCAATCTCTATCCTTGCAGATGTTTGAAACTCAAGTGGAGGGAGCAACCTAACCTAACTGGAACCACTTCAAGAAGGGGATAGGACTGGAGGCCCTGGGACTCTATGGGCCTCTGCTAAACTAAATTGTTCTGTGATTTGTTCACAAGCATATGGAACAAGAGTTACCAGTTCTTTGATTTGTCATCACCTATCTATTTGGTCATTTATTGACCACAAAGTAATGTAGTTTCCTTTCCCTGACTCAATGTCATGGGTGTAAGAAGAACAAAAAGATAAAGCAAAGAGCTTTTTCAGGAACAAGTTACTGGATGGTATTTGAAGCAAACAATATATTTTAGTATTATTGGGTTGAAATGATAAAGAGTAAGGCTCTCAGAACAAAGAAAATTCAGAAGGACTATGAAAATGAAGTCCATCTGACAAAACCAATAATTTTGCTAGACACATGACCTACATCAGTAGACACTGCTCCCAGTTTTGCCAGCAGGCAAAACTTCATCTGAGCCAGAACATTGGGTCAGCACTGTAGAAACTACTACAGGTCAATCAGTAAATGCCTATCTTCCTCCAGGTGAATATTGAGCTACAAATGATCTAATGATAAAAGCCCTGGCTTATTCTTTCCACCTTTGTGTAAGTGTCCTGTGTGTCATTGGCACTCACACTAACTGCAGCTGTCTAAATTTAGTCACCTGCTTGTCCAGGATCTACCTTGTAGCAAATGGAGAGCGAAACACCTCCAGATTCATCCCTCTTCCTTGGGAGAGGTATCACAGATCAGCTTAAGTTCCCCACTGGGGTGTCTATCTCTCCCCCTTCACCCCTCCTTGTCTTTACACTGGGTAGGTAGGGAAGGTGTCTGCTCACTTTGCCTGCTGAGATCACAGTCCCGTGTACTGGTAATTTCTTGTCCAGTTTCTGTCTGGCACACAAAGGAGCACTTATCCTTGGCTGGGGCATTAAGGCACCATCACCAGACAAAGCAGGCAGATAGCACTGGCATGGCCAGGAGCAACGAACAAACCCCCAGAAGAGGCACTGCGAGACCCAGCGTGGGGAGGAGACACACACCCAGCATCCCACAGCTGCTGGACCTGTGCACTTATGCCATAAAAGTGGAGACGTAGCTAAAGTTTTGCTGGTAAAAGGACTGGTCTAACTCTATTTTATGTTCAATTACTTTGTTGGTTTTGTTGTTTTTTGTTTTTTTTTTTAAAAAGGGACAAAGCAGGAGTAGAAGATATTTTGGTGTTCAATATGGAATGGTGCTTTATCATAAATTCCCTGCACGGCACCAAAATGAATAATCTGCACTTTGAATAAATATTTAACACCTAGAATGGAGATTCCAACTTTAATAAGGGACCACACTTGGGAATAAATTGTCATTGCTTTTTAAATTGCTGCAGTTAAGCTATAGCAGGTTATATACAGCAGTTATACAAAGCTATATACAAAGAACAGTTTCTATGCCACCACACCAGGAGCAGAGTATGAGTTATACAACACTTAGACTGAGATACTCTGTCCAAGGGAAACCATATTCCTCACGCTGAGATTTCATATCGGACATTTATACCCTGGGCAAGAAAATGGATTTTCATAGGAATACATATTTATTGCCCTTATTCAAACACAGCTTTAAAAATGTGCAAAGTATTTCAAAATCCAAATTAGAATTGAATTGGCTTAACCATCCAATGCCAGGTCTTCTCTTCCTCTGAACAAAACCATATCCAAGATATTATGGGGTTTAAAATGTTCTAATTAATCCACTGCTTTCACTGAGAATATGCCAAAGCAGCCATAGTGTCTGCTGTTTAAAGAGCACCGGTAATCAAAACCAGCGTTGCAATCACTGACTCTGGATCCTTCCACCACAGTAAAGCCCCCAAAAAGTTACTTTGTTACATATATGGGAAAATAATCAGTGGGAAGAAGAAAACAAAACAGCTATGATGATTTCAAGACTGTTTTGTACAGCACACAGGATTACAGAACCATGTCACTGTTTCCAAACACCTGGCAAGCCTCTGTCAGGAGCACCAGTCCTTTCATCTTTTAGACATCTTTCACACTTACAAAATAAAATGTCTTTCCCTCTCCAGAGTCTTAAATAATCCTAAAGTGATGTAAAAGAAACACTGCGAAAAAGATAACTTGTCCATGGTAGAAAATATTTTTAATTTCCACTGGAGAACCAGCGCGGACAGCTCCTGTGTCCCCAGGACGGTAGTGAGACTTTTTGTGGTCTGGAGGCGAGAAATGGCACCATGTCAACTACTAAATCAGTGAGTTAATGTTCTACAGTGAGCAGGTACTCTCCAACTATCTCCAAGTCAAGCTGAGCTGAGTTTCCAGGGTCATCCAGCAGCCTCAGCACATCTGCCTGCAACACAGATACCAGCCCTTGGGCATGCAGCAAGTCCAATGTGTGGCAGGTACGGCACCTCCCTGACCACTCCCCACACAGAGCACTGGGATGCACAGTGCAGGAATCCCGGCACAACCTTACAAACCCAGGGTAAGCAGCTCTGCAACTTCATGTCTCATCCAGGCAGGGCCAGAAATCCCTCAAGCCATTCTCAGCAAGGGAGATGGATGGAGGTGTGATTTGGTCTTGCCCGCCCCTGCAGGGACAGAGCCCCGTGGCACCACAGCTGCCTCTCGGGGTCTGGCTGGGGAACCCTGCTTCCCTCCTGGTTCTCCTCCAGCAGAGGCTTCCTGTGGGTCCCATCAGCCAGGCAGGATAAAGCCCTTTGGTGAAGACACTGGTGACATACTGTAGCTCAGGAACTGCCAGTGTAAGAGGAGCCCCAGGTCTCAGATGGCCTTGGAAGAAGATGCTGAGAGACACTGTCCCTGTGCTGAGGCTGAGAAGAATGATCAGCTCTGGCTGAGAAGGAGGAAAGCCTGCAGATTACCCAGACCATGAACTAGTCAATGATGGAGGTCAATTGCTACAAGACTCTGCTCACAATAAAATGGAAAGCCACTGGGAAAGGGATAGAATCATAGAATCATAGAATGGTTTGGGTTGGAAAGGTTCATCGAGTTCCAAACCCCCCAGCCATAGCAGGGACACCCTCTACTAGCCCAGGTTGCTCAAAGCCTCATCCAGCCTGGCCTTGAACACCTCCAGGGATGGGGCATCCACAACTTCCCTGGGAAACCTGTTCCATTGTCTCACCACTCTCACAGTGAAAAATTTCTTCCTAATGTCTAGTCTAAATCTTCCCTCTTTCAGCTTATACCCATTACTCCTTGTCCTCTCACTACACTCCCTGATAAAGAGTGCCTCCCCATCTCTCCTGTAGGCCCCCTTCAGGTACTGGAAAGCTGCTATTAATTCTCCTTGGAGCCTTCTTTTGTCCACGCTGAACAACCCCAACTCTTTCAGCCTGTCCTCATAGGGGAGGTGCTCCAGCCCTCTGANATTGCCTCAACCCACGTGCAGGACCTTGCACTTGGCCTTGTTAAATTTCATGAGGTTTGCATTGTCCCACCTCTCAAGCCTGTCCAGGTCCCTCTGGATGGCATCCCTTCCCTTCAGCGTGTCCACCACACCCCACAGCTTGGTGTCATCGGCAAACTTGCTGAGGGTGCACTCAGTCCCACTGTCCTTGTCTCCAACAAAGATGTTAAACAACACTGGTCCCAGTACCGACCCCTGTGGAACACCACTTGTCAAGTCATAATATTGGCTTCATGAAGGTTTACCAAAAGAGAGCACTGCCAGGAGAAAACATGAATTTAGTTTCATAAACAAATTCCTTGTCCCGACTAACAGAAACAAAATCTTTTCTTTATGATTCTTTGCAGTTGGGCAAAACCAGAAAAACTTTCTGTAAATGTTGATGAGATTCTCTCTCCTCTTGCAGCTGCCCCAAGCATCAAAGGAGATGAGATTACATCTAGAGAGCGAGAAGAGGCTAAGTATTAGCAGAAAGTAAGAAGCATTGTCTCAAGAGGATGCTGCAGCCACCTGCCAGAGCAGGGGACCGACACCAGTGGCCAGGGATGTCCCCTGCAGGACAACACTGCTCCTTCAGACACTCTCCCTGACAGGAGCTCCTGGAGGCGCTGCTGGGATTTGACAAAGTCAAGAAGGGTACAGCAGAAGCAGCACAGAAATTAAGACAAATTCACCTCGTAGGATGGTAACCAAGCTTGCAGGAGCTGGCAAGCACTTTCTTTAGTGCCTGCTTGGCTCCTTACCCTGGATGAGTGACCTTACTACAGCAGGAAGAGATGCAGACCAGCCTGGGGAACTGAGTTACCTGCTGCAGGTAAGCAGATCGGAAAGTGAGAAACTCATCCTGTGTCAGAGACACTGGCAAATACTTCAGCCTGCCCCAAGCACACACTTACTGTTTGCCCGCTCTCGAAGACAAAGCAGCACAGGAGCAGGACACAGTACTATAAAAATGAATGAAGACATCCCACCAAGTGTCGGTGCAGTTCATGGCACGAGTGGGGCCCATGGGAGGAGAGGAAGCACGGCAGTGGCCGGGATGCTGAGGACAGGAGCTGGCAGCAGGGCAGAGGCAGCTGCTGCAAAGGCAAGAGCTTCATCGGCTGCAGATGTTGACAGAGCTCTGCAGAGTACAAAGCTCATCTGAAGGCAGGAGGAGAGAAATGAGAACAGGAATCAATTATAGAAGAACAGATAGAGCTCGTACCTGCCACAAATGAAAGAAAATAGAAAAACAGTCACAGCCTCCAATAGTAAAAAAAAGAGAAAGGTTCAGTCTGTGGATGAGAGGCTGAGAGCAGACAAGGAGAAGGCAGGGCTTCTTGGCTTTTCTCTTTGCAGGAGAACAGACATGCTGTGGGTAAAGCTCACCTGCAATTTTCAATTAAACCCTTTAACCTTGTCATCACGAACACCTCCCCTCTAGAGAAATAAAACAAAAAATCAATTGTAATAAACTGAAAACGCAGGGAATTCTTTGCTAGAGTCATCCAAAGCAATGGAGGAAATTTGGAAAGATAATTCTTCATAGCAAATTGGGAGGCAGATATATAAAAGATCAGACAGCACAAAATTAACCATGGGATCATCTGATGAGATGCAGATGGCTACATCTGAGCTAACCATCCCAGGCACCCTGTCTCCTCACCAGAGGGTTTTTGTAGCGACAGAGTCCCCATGTCATTCTCTCTTTCTCTCCCCTGTAAGCAGCAGGAAGCATATGTACGAGAGATGGGATACATGAGTTATGGGAAAAAATAGTTGTTACATTTTGTAAGGTGAGAAACCTGATGGTATCAGAGAAACTGCACTGTAAGATACCATGGCTGGAAGAGTTAACGTTTCCTGATTCACCTGTACTTGTCTGTGTGACCTTAATAGCCTCTTCTCCAAAGAGTTTCTAGACAAGGCTGCACATGGCATGCACACATGTCAGTGCTGGTTAGAAGGTGATTAACAGTGAATAATTAAAGCGCTGCAACCATTCTCCAGATATTTCACTGACTGATAGATAGATGGAGATGTGCGTATATGTGACAGAGCACGAAGTAATTATACACATCTAGGTCTTCACTCTCTCTAGTCTCGGCTGCTTGGCAGTTTCCTCAAGTTGTCTATGTCTGTAGCCAAGTTTTAATCACTGTTAAATCACACCATATGACTTGTGCTTTGAAGCACTTTGTCAACATCAAAAATAAATATTATTCCCATAAGGAATCCAGCTGGCCTCTAATTAGCTTTCAGAATATATCAATTAAGGTGTTAATGCGCTGTCCAATGATGAAAGCTGCCATCCCCTCAGCTTCTAGAAGATCAATACAACTGTATGATATTAAATAGCCACCAATTTTCCTGACAAAATCCATTTTAATGGGACCAATCATTAAAGAAAAGTTATCATTGCTGAAGAAGACCCCAAACCAGACAAACCCAACTGTATACATTCAAGTAACATTTTTCAACATTTGCAAACTTCTTTCTGGTACTTCCCACTGAAGAGAAATGACACTTGTGTAACAGCAGCAATACCACTAATGTAGCTAATCACTGTCCTGAGCGTCAAGCTATGCATTACATGGCAAAACAATCTTTATTTTCTGAGGAGCTGTCTCCTAGCCCTACCTTGGTGCCAAGGAAATGTGATGCAACACCAGAAAAAAAAAATAAAAAAAAATAATAAAAAAATTGCATTTGCCCCCAATCCCTCTGGTATATTTCTCATAAGAGAGTGGCTATTCCTGTTCACCTCTCTAGAAGTCCCATATATTTCATGGCCATCTGATCAGTGTCTGAAACTCCTAGAAGCCAGGTTTGCTGCATTTATGCTTCCTTTTGAGTCTCACTTGGGTCTGTTCCATTACCAGGGACAACAGGAGTTTTGCTGCATGGTCCTAAGTGTCACCCATGCCCCTGGAAGCAGGCGAGAGCTCCAGCCTAGCAGAGCCTTGCTCTCAGAGCAACACTGCCTGGGATACATGATTAGGGATCAAACAAGAGGTTGCTGCCGCTGAAAACATCTCACAGAAAAGCTTCTACACACCAAAGGAAAATCCTGGAAGAATCTCTCATCAGCCCTAAAAAGGGATCACAAGTCAGCTCAGCTAAACTGACAGAGGTACAAAATGCTACAAGAGCGTCTCAGCTGTGTCAGGGCCTGTTATCGCCTGCTATAAAGCACTTGTCAAACCAGAAGAAAAGCTGAGACAACGCAGATTTCTCATCTCGTTGGTGAGAACACATTTGCATTACTGCTCGCAGTAAATGATGATTAGTATGAAGTATTTTAATATACACTGAGAAGCAGCAGCAAGCTCGCAGGCAGGGCAATAGCACCACAGATTACCATGAACCAAAGGGCTTCAAAGTACTCAGAGCCCAGCATCCACCACAGGGCATCCCTTCACCCACCTCCCCCTGCTCCCAGGCCGTGCCTATCTGTTTTGGTTTCCAGTCTCTTAATCTCCTGCACTGAAGACTCCAGGATTTTGCTCACATTTCATATTAATATATTGAGCAGACAAACTCACAGCTAGTCTAAACTGACAGCTCCATTGGGGCAATGCTGCCAGCCAGCTGTATTTCTGGACAGAGAAGGGACACCACAGAAGTCTCTCAGCCCAGGAAAGCAGAGTTTGTCCCCTTGTAAGTCTTTCCAAATGGCTCTTCCTCCCAGGCTGCTGCTCGGAGTCTGGAAATACCCCTTTGGGGACATGGCCACTGGTGTCACCTGCCCTGCACATTTCTTCTAAGTGGAGGATGGGCTCAGAAACAGCCTGCCTAGATCCGTGTCTTCTATTTGTCAGAGCCTCTCTTCTGTTTAGTAAACAATAATTAAGACCAGCACCTGAGAAAGGATTAGGATGGCTTTTTCACATTTGAGCTCAGGTTTTGCAGATGCCAAATCAGTGCCTTGTCTCATTCCAAGAGTTTCTGCATCTTTGTCTTGCCAGCCACCAACTTCAGTGACAAACCTGTTGTTTGCTTCAGGAAAGAAAGCAAAATGAACTTGGAGTGAGCTCAGGGTCTACATTCGAGGTTAATGCATGCTGCTATTGCCTACAGTAGCTCCAGAGCAGGGTCCTGCCTTGAATAGTTTCAGACCATGATCATATCCGCTTCATAAAGGAGCTTTCTGTTTTCTCTCCAAAATATACGGCACCTTTGAATAGCTTCTCATTTTTAACATTACAATGAATTATAACCCCTTTGTGACTCTGTGCAATTACTTCTGCAGTTGAATTGCATATGCACCAAGTGCAAATTCCTGTGTGCATTACAAAGGCCAGTGTGCATTATTGCACTAGACTGGAGGGTACCTCGTCCCTTATCTTGGATCACCACAACAGGATTCCTCCCTCACGAGGTCACCAGTGAAATGAGCATCTCTTCCCTCCTCTCTCCCTCCCAGGCTGGGGAATCCAGCCCTCCCCATCTCTCTTTTGTGCCCTGTACACAAGCTCTGCTGGGTCACAGTTAGCCCCTTGTTCTTGACTGAGTTCACTCTTCTCATTATGTCTTTGCATGAAATCTGAGACAAGTAAAAGGCTGTCATGAAGTCTTGTTACCAACATATCTTCCTTTCCTCCTGCAGACTTTTTAAGAAACCTGCGCCAATATATAAAGTGACACCAGTAGCTGAAATCCTGCTCTCCTGTCCATCTGGGCCTCCCCACCATTGTTGATACAACTGAAACACTGCCCAGAAAGCAGTTCTCCAAAGCTGCCCCTGAGACAACCTCACTGGCTGTTTTTTCACAACACTTTGGCTAAATATAGGTCCTTGAATGCAGCTCCAACCAGTAAGTGCTGCTCTGCATAAGCACAGGTGACAGGTCATAAGCTAGGGATCATTTCTCTGGGGCTGGGGTCAAAAATTAGGCTTTTTTTCAGAAACATCAGCCCTGAGGTCACCTCTGCTCTTAACAAATCAGCAGGACTTTTATTGCTGACCTTAAGGCACAGAAAGTGCCAAACATTTCAAAGAGTTGACCCGCTGACTTTCAGATGCTTCAAACAGTACTTAAAGCACTGTCACAAATATAGAGAGAGATCCCTGTTCATCCTACTGTTTTCAAATGAGGGTAGTAGACTAATGTCAGCAGTTCTTCAGGCACTGAAGAGGGAGGGACAAGAGGGAATTAGCAGCAGACTCTCCCAAGGCACCCAACAACCTTGTTGTCTCCTTTTGGAACAAAAGCCAGAGGCACCTGCAGGATTTGCACCTAAAAGACCGTTGCACTGAGACCCAGGTTCTCTTCCCAGCTCTGTTGCTGGCTCAGTCTTCACCTGGTGTCAACAACCCTGCTCATAAAACGAGTGTAACACGCTGCCAGACAGGATCCTGAGAACCCTCAGGAGAGACTGTGAGCTTTCATTGGCTGCAGTTGAATCCCAGACTGGCAAACGGCAGCTGAGACACCTATTTTTAATTGAAATGAGCTATGCTAGACAGATTTTCATTAGTGTCCAAACATAATACTAAAGCTGCTCTTCATAGGGTAATAATCTATTAATCTGATCATGATCCTGGTTTTCTTACTGATGTGGCAACTCAATGCAACATTTTCAGTAAAGTGAAAAATTTCTCCTCTTTCTCCAAGTTGATGGTTGTTCATTTCCTTTCACTGTAATCTTTCTTACACTGTGCAGAACATCAGCCTCTTAAGAACTCGTATCACTTCCTCAGTGCTTGTCCAGAAGGCATTGTCCAGAAGAGTCCATGTAGGGCATCACTGGTCCAGAGGGCAGCTCTTGCACCAGGGACACACTCTGGAGTTGCAAAATAAAATCAGGATGTTCTCTCAACAGTTCTCACAGTGGACCAGAGACCACCCAAGGATACTGAATGCTAGGGAGCACATCTGCTCCTTCACTCTGCTTCACTGAACCTCGTGGACTTTCAGGTGACATGCAACAGGCAACAGGGAGAGCTGGCAGTGCTGAGGTGACATGTGCCTCAATTCAAGCACACGATGAAGGTGTGAAGTTTTATGCAGTTACAAAATAAATGCACAGATAACCAAAGATACTCTCCACAGACTGCAGATTAACACTTTGTAGATGGCCCACGAGAGCTCCCTGGAAGTAGACTCCGACTTTGAAGAACACAAGGACTAATGTGGGGGAAGCTTTGCCTCTAGTGAAAGGAGAGGACACGACCCTGATCTGGGAGTCAGCAACCCCACATTTCAGAAACGATCATCCTTGCACAGGCACACATATACAGGAGCATTGCCGGAGGTTTGCAGCATCATCCTCTGCCCTGCACAGCCCCGGCCATCCTCAGAGGGGGCTCAGCCTGGCTTCGAGAGCTGTGCTTGGAGGCAGACATGGCAGCTGTTCAGGGAACAAAATCAGACAGTGGAGAGGAGTCAGGACAGTGGTAAACAGGTGCTGAAGCGGGTGGATAGTCTGCCCGTTGGGCCTGACTGCCCAGCTAGTCTATGAAGATTTTGCTGCTGGGAGGCTGCAGCAGGGGATGAGATGTCTCGCAGGAATGAAACTGGCGTTACAGAGACCACCGCAACACGTGGGCATTACAGAGACCACCGCAACACGTGGGTATTACAGAGACCACCACAATACACGGGCATTACAGAGACCACCGCACCACGCAGGGCAGAGCCACCACAGCTGGGGGCAGATGGGCCAACACAAGCTCCCTGCCAGCCCTCGGACCACCGCTGGCCCCTCGCAGCCTCGCTGGACTGCTCCAGAGCAGGTATTGCCCATCAAACAGGCAGTAGTGCACAATAACATACAGCAGACTAGGAAAATGGGGAGATAGGGGGCTGAGAGCAGGGGTGGGGGGGTATTTTAGATGATTTACCACAGAAGATCAAACACTGAGCTTTGCACTTCCTTAATAAAACACTCAGTACATGATTTCATGGTGTTACTCCTTCCTGCAGAAGCTGTGGCTGCTGCAGCCACATACATTAACTGAACACAAAATGGATGTTAACATCACTGCAGAGCTAAGTAGACAAGCTCATATTTTCACTTAGTTGAGAAAAACTGCCCCTCTTAATGCTTTATGACTTGACTGACAGAAAGAAAATTTCACTGTCTGTGCAGGCAGTCGGAGTAGATGGGGAAAATGATTAATATTTACAATACAGAGGAGAATATTTAGGTGAGATATTGAATATTACCCGCCAGAAATGGGAATGTGAATTATTGTTAAATGTCTAAGACCTTATATTATCACAGAGAGAGTCATATTTTGAATATTCAAAATAACTCTCAGTAGCTAACGCAATGAAAAAACTTATATTAAGCACATAGTCTTGCAAAATGGCATAGCTGGACAATCAAACTTGTCAAATGACCAGAGAGGATTTGATCAAGTTTTGGAAAAGACCAAATGACTGTGTGGGCACTGGCTGCCGTGGGAGCCCTGGGGATAACTGCACATGCCTGTCCCCTGCAGCTGCACCTGCAGGACAGGAACAGCTGCTCCAGAGCAGGCAACCACTGATGGCCAGGAGAGGACATCTTGCCATGGCCAAACCTACCCAAGCTACCTCTGAGGGGCCGAGCCAAAATTCAGGAGGCAGGAGAAGACGCTGGCCACCTCCCACCCCAATGTCTCACCCCCTCTGGCTTCAGTCTCATTGGTATTTTCTTACTCCTCATACTGCTAAGGGTCTCCCAGCACTTGGGTTTTTTCTGTGTGATTCATTTCTGTGCAGACCCCACACTGCTGCAGACACTGCTGTCAGGGGGTCAGGCATCTTCCTGGTGCCCTCCCTTAGCAGACCAATGCCACTGTCCAGGTCCCGCCAGGGTGGGACTGTGCTGCTCAGGCCTGGGCAGAGGGCGTTTGCAGCAAGCTGAAGGTGACCAAGTCCTGCACTCTCATCCTTTGCCTCCACCACATGAAATAGAGGACAGAACCGATGCTTAGCAGAGTAAATTCAGTGGGGGGGGGGGAAGAGAGCTTAATTTTATACTCCTTTCATTTCATTTAGCAAATTTCTGGAGGAGAGCCGCTCTTTTAGCCAGGCAATTCTGCATCACTAACAGCTTGGTATTGTTTATGCCAAAATGAAGTGCTGAAGAAGCAAATCAGTTTGCAAAAAAATGTATGAGCATCTACAAGAAGAGGCAGAAAGAGTAAATGGGCTTAATTAGTCACCAGACAAGGAAATAGATCAGCGCATTCTTACATATATTTAAGAAATGCAAGCTCTTCATCCTGCCCAGCACACTTGATTCCTTGTGTTGGAGAACCCATCTTTATAAAGATGACTGTTTGAACAGCTGTGTGGGTCAAGGACCATCTACCCCAGCAGCCAGAGAGCAGATGCTGGACAAGGGCACAGCCTGAGGGAAGGCAGTAGAGGAGCCCTTCCTCTGCAAGCTGAGCTTCCCTGGCATGCTGATCCCTTGCAATCCCTTCCTTTGGCTTTCTACTAGGTGTAAGATTAGAAAAACAAATTTATGGAGTTTAATAAAAAAAGTTGTCAGTGAGGATGTATGCTTGAAAGAAAGCCCCTGGCCCAGTCCCTGACAGCTGACATCCTAATGTCGCCTTGTCACTGCCTTACATTGCAGCACACAAGTTTGTCAAGAGACGTCAGCCAGAGCCCTGTGCTCTTACAAGAGACTGTGTCTCCCCTGTGAGAGGGAAGGGAGAGTTTTGGCAACAGGGTGCCAAAGACAAGCTTGAGAGCTCCCTGCCAGGCTATCAGATGTTCTTATTTTCCTGATTTTTCCTCTTCTTTCTCTGCATGCACTGATGACCATTTCAGCCAAAACCAATCTGGTTAGAGTTGCTCAGATACTTTGAGTGTTTGCTAAAAGCAAAAACCCTAAATTATTGGGAAGCTGGCAGAGAGTAACACATGCAGAATCAAATCTCCCAACTGGATATCGTCTGCTTTCTGGTGACAAGAAGAGTCTCCATTGCATGGGTCCTTGGGGCAGTATCTTCAGCTAGATCAGGAGAGAATCCTTACAAGCACTGTTTTGCTCAGTTCTTGGCATCTAATTGGTCTTGGTACTGCGACTATCCTTCTACATGCATAATTCACTGCTATTGATGTACCTAACTACATACAAAACGTCCTTTAAATATCTTTAATACATACAAAAGACTGTCCTGTGCAATCATTTCTGCAGGAAGAGTTTCTATCAACTATTTACATGTCTTAACCGCACACAACAACCTAGGCAGGTCTCTAGGACATACTGCCAGGAGTTGCCTTGGGGAAAATTCCTAGCACTGTCCAAAATTCCCACCTGGAGTCAAATACTGAATTGTGAAGATTCAGTCAATCGTCTCATTTCAAGTTGGCCCATGGCCTCCAGCCACTCCATCACCTCATCGCAGCAGAGCACGGCCTGGAGGTGCCTGGACCACCCAAGGAAGGAACCCTGTCCCACCCTGGGTGTGCACACCAGCACAGCCCTGACACCCAATTGGACAGTCATGCTTGCTGTATAACTTAAGCCCCATAACTGTTGTCATCTTAGTCAGAAATGGCTCCAAGGAGGCTTTATGAGGCTTTCTACCACCTCTCATGGGAGTCATAAAAGAAGCTACATATGTGAGGCTCTAGCCACTGCATCAGCCTGTGCAGGGCTGGAAGCCGGGGCAGAGCTCGCACTGGCTCAGACCCAGGGCAAGGCAGACTTGTCCCCCCATGAGCAGACCTTTTATTGACAAGTCAGGGCATCAATTTGAAGCACATCAGCAAGCTCCTGAGTGGAAGTGAGAGTGTACTGGAATGGACTTACCTCATTGCCAGGGGAAATTATTCACATTAGTATCTGCTTTAAGAAGGGAACACAAAGTTCTCTTAAAAACAAAACCAAATTCCAGTGTTTTCCACAAAGGCCTTGTAACATCTCCAAATAAATAAAAACTGTACTCGGGGCAGTGGCATAAAGAACCTGTAACCTGCTGAGATGCAATTTATAAGACATTTGTGGTGACTAGCAAGCTTAAATTAGTTCCTAATCTGTATTCATTAGCTTTCCCGGAGCTCATGGAATAAAAACAAGCTGGGTTTCAGTATATTCAAATGCAGTTGGTGGGAAGGATCATATAAGTATGGCCACTAAACATACAGATTGGAGGAACCACTTCACTTCCTTACAAAGTGCAGTACAATGTATATATGACGTACTTGCAAAAAAAAAGAAAAAATAGAGCCAAATTCCATTTCACCAGAAGTGTGATAAACTGAAGCACATCAACACCGGTAACAGCAAGTTCAATTTACAGCCTGTACTTACACGTGGCTTTTTCATAACAGCTTAGGTTTAGCATCAGAGGGACAAACTGTGCATGAGAGAGGACTTTTGCAGCTCCGGAGAGGCCACAGCCAGGAACATTATCTTCCTCCAGGATCCCATATGTGATTAGGAGAACAGTGCTCATTAGTTTCCCCTTAATGCAGCAGTAATCTCAGCACGGCTACTTCTCAACTCGAAAGGACTTTAAAAACTGCTCAGCAAAACTAATTTAGTTTAATTAAACTTATCTATATTTTATAGCCAAAACACATCTCAGATGATGTGCAAAACTTACAGATAGCATCTACCAAAGAGATTCCACTCCTGGGTAAATCCGCTAGCTGATAGCCCAGCGTAATTTAAGAAATCATTTTTACATGACTGAATCTGACAGTTTTCTTTGCGAAAAATGGCTTCTGGCCAGACATGGACAAAAATAGGCAATGCACAAGACATTCTTGGAACAGATTGACTTCTCTCTACTGATTTTATCGTAGCAATACCTCCTAACAGGCCTGAAAAGAATCTTCTTCTGCATTAGGCTTTGTAATGCATTGATGTTCTTGACTGACTCATGTGCCTTTGAAGTTTGGGGAGTACTTCATTATACAAATGTTCACAAGCCTTGACAGCATTTTTTATGATTTACAAAGATGACGGCAATGCAATTTTCTGGCATCTAGTTCCACCTTTTAAAGATAAAACTTGTAGATCCTTCTGAGAATAAAACATCAATCTGAAAAGATGAGAATAAATTCAGAGGAGCTGCAAACACCAGAGAAGAGAGCAATAAACCAAAGAAATCTAATGAAATATGGTCCAAAAGTGAAGGCAACAGTCTTTTCTTACTAGAACTATTGACTGGAAAATGTATTTCTCTTGGAGTTAAGATGTGTTCTGGATCTTCTAGCTCACAGCACGTAGGGCACAAGGTTTGGCTACGCTCCGCTCGAGGTCCCTATCAAATTAACAGCAAAAGCTGCTGCTGCACAAGAACGTGTTGCTGGCCTTCAGCTGCCTGTTAGCAGCCCTCTGCCCAGTTAGTAAAATGGACAGCATAAGGATTCATCTGTGTCAGGGCAGAACCAAGCAGTTGAATTTAAACCTCAGGTTATTAGAGGAAGGTTACGGCTGGGGCAGTGTCCTCCAGCATAAAAGCAGCAACACCCTGATTCACAGTGGCCATTTCTGCTGCAGCAGCCTACCATAGCTCAGCCTCCCTGCTACAAGGCGTGCTCAGTCCCTCACAAGAAATAAGCATCAATCAGGTCAAACTAGAGAGAAGCACAATAAGGAAAAATACCCATTTGTAACCCTTACTACGAGACATTTTCTTCTTGTGTTTTATATCAGCTTCATCATATGTATCCAAGATTATAGGAACCCACAGAGTCACTTCAGTATCTTCAGATCTTGTGCTATTTTTTATAGTCTGAATTGAATGTTCTCTACCACAGGTCTCTGTTTTTTAATGTTTTGCTTCAGGCTTTTCTCTCTCTTTATGAGTCTGGCCAGACAGCGGGACACACCAGTCAATGCTCTAGCTGGACTGAGTCAGTTAAAGGAGGAATAAAAAATATTTTTTTATTTCTATGCATATAATATTTAAAGAAAAATACCAATTTAAAATGTTAAATATTAATTTGCAACCACTTGTGTTAGAGCCTAAATTTCTTATCCTCTTCACGCCATTTAATGTGCTGCATCAATAAGATCTTTATAAAGTGAAAACCTGACAGAAATTTCTGTGATGCTGAGGCAGAACAGTATCTTTGCAATGACACATTTTATATGCCTCATGAAAACGCTGCAAGATGGACACCTTCAGTAGCTAGCACATTTAGTGTCAGTCCATTTAACTAATCTCAATGCTCTCATGACTTTTAGCTGATTTCCAGTTTCCATCCAAAAGAGTCTTCAAAAACATCGTAATCAATTATCCAGTACACAAATGTCTCTATTATTTTGTATACAACAAAATGTGACTCTGAATAATCAAAGTCCAGTAAACTATATCATTATATAAATGCCTAATGAGTATCTTCAGAACTAGCTAAATGTACTAGGTTTAGTCTTAACACTGTACCCAGCTATAAATCAATACACTGGAACCATTCTAGCAGCAGCAGGACATCAACCACTACTAATAGAAAGTACAAACACAAACTAAGATGAAAATTCATTATTTAAAACAAGATTTCCTACTTGGTGATTAAGGGATGTTACCTGGCCAACAGCTTTGGAAAATACTCAACACCATACTCAGACCTTGCTACCCCTCCTAAAGGATTCCCCAAAGGGAATTTTCCCTCCTTTCTTCACGGAAGGCTCAAACGTATGGGGGTGAGAAGCCTGAAATCCATCCCAGGGTGCTCACAGCACCAGGCACCACGACAACTGAAAGTTAGTGTCTTGCCCAGAAGGCAGTTCAGATGCCAAGAGGGAGGCTGCTATAGTAAAAGTGATTTAGGAGGTGTGGATTTAACTAAAATTATCAATGAAGTTTTTGATTAAATGCAAGCCACACTACCATTCTTCCTGTGTAAAGCTGGGATTATAACGCATGTGAAGTACAAACTTGCAAAAGCTTGATTATTTTTTTTTTATGCCACAGCAGCGCACACCATACGTGAGATTGGGAGAAAGGGAGGTGATGGGTGGCATCCCCAGGTGGCCCCACTACACCTGCCCGTTAGCCCTGGACACACATGCCAGGTCTTTTGGCAGCAGGTTGAGAGGTCCATGGGTGTGAAATGCAAACAAGCTCCCTGGAAAACACCCTTCCAGACAGGTCAGTCCTTCAATTCCTGACATTAATATTTGTGTCCTTTGGACTCTTTTTTTCTTACTCCAAAAGCACGGCTAAGACAGTCTGGTGAGGAGCCTCTTAAATCAAACCTACAGCTGACAGGAATGATAACCCAGAACCAAAACCATTGCCTCAAAACGCTAAGTGCTGGCTTTGTCTTGTTCTTTCTAGCACATGCAGCAGTTCACAGTTCTTATATACACTCATCACATGAAGCATCTGCTTTAAGCCCTTTTCCTCTACTTTTTCACAAGGTTCCATTCTTGTGGGAGTCACACTCTAGACACACGCCATCCCCTCAAGGACAGCCACATTTGAAGTAGATGGGCAAACTTCATAAGGATTCAAGAAACAATGGCTCTGTATCAGACAACACATTAGAATTAGAACATTAGAATCAGAACATTAGAAACTCCATTATCTCAAAATACAAAAGTAAGAGCACTTGAAAAATTATTTTACACAATCCTTCCAATATACATAATTTAATTTTTAGTCTTATTGCTCATTGGGTAAGAATGCTTCTCTCACACCCCAACACACAAATGAGAACATTCCAGTAAGAAACAGTAAATCTTTTGGGTTTTTTACTTACTTGTGAGACAGGGGGGTTTAAATTTAACAAGGGCTCAGAGAAAAACTCTATTCAGAATAGCTGTTGGGACAATATGTGATTAACGTTTGCCGTGCTTGCGAAGACAAGATGAGAGGAACAAAGCTGTGATGATAAGGGGAGGATCTGCTAACCCAAACGAGAGGAAAGAATGCAACACCTGCAAGGCCACGGAGATAGGGAGGACTGCTTGGGCCTCAAGCAGGCCCCAAACAAGCTGGGCAGCATCCTGGTTCTTTGGACTAAGACCAAGAGACCAGGAGGTGAGAAGTTCAACTCCGATGNGCACAAACTATGTTCAACCTTCTCAGAGAAAAGATTTGAATTGAGAAACATCAGGTGATGTACAAGACAACTGGTCACCACAAAGTACACTATGAATCTATGAGTACCTCTGAATAGGATGTATACACCACTGTATGTATTATCCTCTACATGCAGCTCATCTTTGAGTAGCTGTTGGTGCTCCTTGCGCTGAAGTTTACCACCTTCCTCCCCGACTGCAGGAGCAGGACCTCTGTTATCCCAGTGCAGAGGCATTTGTTGACACAGCTCATCACATTCACTGCAGCTATTCATAGGATGGAGCCTAAGCACAGTCACAACAGCATCACAGAGGATCCTTCTTCATTAACGGATTCATCAGCAATACTATTCCCAGATCACAGTATTTTCCAGGCCCGCTGCGGCACCGTAGACTAAACAACACTGTGCCTCAGCTGCCAAGCAGGTCCCATCTTTCATGTTTAGCTGTTCATGAAACTCAGTAATTCCTTCTCATTCCACATTGTCAGGAAGGAGCAGATGGCAGATGTGCTCTGCCTATAATATTGTTTTTATGATACCCTGCCTGCTGTCAGAACAGCAGAAGCAACATTTGGAGACAAGAATTTGCAGTATATTTTCAGTTTTGGGTAACTGAGCTAAAAGACAGTGTCGGGTACAGGGAGAGGAAGACAGGCTTGTACCAAATTGGTGCTGATAGATTTCTGTAACAAAAAAAATTGAAAAAGTTACACTGAAAAAAAGGAGTATCTACTTTAATATGTTCTTCATACAGATGATGGGAAGACCAAACAGACAACTTTTTGAGACAACGTACTTTTTGATTTGCTGAAGGGAAGCAACAGGGGAAAGCCTCAGGCATTTGTACTCAAGTGTTTTACTCTCTGTTTTGCCATGTAAACTTCATTAAGTTACAGGTCTCCTGAAAAGAGTTGTTCATCACTTGATGTGCCTGTTTGCTGTCAAAAAACTTGTGTCAGCAAACAAAACACTGGATTTTCCTGCTCTCCTTCATTTTCTTGCACAGCAGCCTTCCCTTTGCCTAGGTCATTTCGGAGATGTGTAAAACTCTCAGCAGTTTTCATCATTCTCCATATTGCCTGCAAGGGTTTACCGTGCTTTTTTCTGAACAATGAGCCAATATTCTTGCGGGCGTAGTCAAGAATACAAGCAAGAAGACAGCGAATTTGGCTCACAGCTGGCATTTGAGTACAAGCAAGAGAAGAAAGTCTACTTAAATAACTAAGAATTTGGTACTGTATTCATATTTTATTTTGCTTCAGAGAAGCCCGCTGCTTCCCTTCCCCGGGAAAGAACTCATGCAGCATATGTCTTGTTGCTGTTCATCAAGGTGCTGCAGTTATGGGTAAGCACGCACAAAATCTACAACAAGCAACCATGGTTTGCTGGGATGAAAACTGAAGATATGCTCAACAATGAATTATTTTTCATTATATTTGGTCATAACAAAAAAAAGTAGCTCAATTCCAGTTGTGAGTCTGCCACAAAATCTACCTCGTAACCAATTTTATCAGGCAGTCTTAAGCTCTACCTTTTCGTGTTCTCATTCATATGGGATTCAAATGCAAGATTCAGTTTTAGATTTTTAAAAGTGGTTTTCTGAATTGCCTAACACCAGTGACAGAATCATAATAGAAATTATAACTGGACAATAAATAAATGCTTTCATAACAAAGCTTAAAGAGACACTGAAAGTTTAGACCAAGGCTTCAGAAATTTTTATTAAAATATTCTTAATATATATGCATGATACACAGAAGAAAAAATACACTTTATTTTTAAGTAATATGATTTGAGCTGCCAATAGTATTTCTTCTTGAATAATTTTAGTACACATTTATCTTCTATAACAAACCTGACACAGTCAAGAAAGGAGCGTCCTGTTTTTATTTAAAGCAAGATTAAAATAAAAAAAGAGAATTGCTTTAAAACTTGGAGATTTTAAATTATGAACATGCTACTGCAAAATGACATCTGAGGATTTAGGTTGGAAAGTTCATGTAGAAAGCCTTATAAATCAAACTAAATACTGTCTATAATCTATGAGCCAATCTAAGACAATCCCATTGCACATGAAACTCATTCATCTATGTCCACTGGTACCCAGCTGCCCAGATGCCAAATTCATTTTGTGTAGACTACTGACAAAACCATGGAGATGTCCCAGAAAAGAAAATGTATAGGAAAATAATTAGCTGTGACTGTTGAGCAGATGTAGTACAAGCTCTTCATCCTCTGCCAGAGAAAGCCCAGTATCTAATGGTAAATAGGGGTCCTCCTCTTGGCTGAATTTCGCCTTCTTTCTTTTCAGTGGCATTTCTTCTGCTGCAGTACTGTTGCTATAGCTTCTTTTCTTTCTTCCACTTTTCTCCTCAATTTCACTGCAGAAACAAATAAATTAGTCTTTTTAACAACTGTGTTAATCAATATCATCATGTAATCAAACAATTCATTTTAAGCAAGGCAAATTTATGTCAAGATAAGAGCAAACAAAATTACAATGCAGAAGGGTGAAGAGATAGAAGCCAATGAACTCCTGAATGTCTAAATTAGAACTGCTTTCAGGCCGAGGTGGTGGTGTGTGTTCTGCTCTCTTAATTGATTACAGTATATCAAGATATTGCTATCAGTCTTATCTAATATTTGCTGCCTTATAGTGACTGACAACTTGACAAAACTGATTTAGTGATGTGTCAGTGGACCTTGACATGCATTCAAGATCTTGTCTAAAATAAAAATGAAAAAAAAAAAAGAGATTGTCATTTCATTGGCAAATCCTACAGTTAATACAGTTTTGATTTGCACCCATCTCATTCAAGCCACTCTTTCTCCTTCTTTCAGAAGCTTTCCTTGGAAGCTATTAACAACCTCTTTGCCATGAGAGGAAGAGGAAAGCACCAAACCCAGTGACTGTCCCTGCTAAATTCCAATTTCTTCTGCTTCTTGAATGAATTGCCTTTTGCAGACTTCAATCTGGACAAAACAGCTGTGTGTCTAATACTTTGACTTCTATCACATGGCCACCTGACAGCAACAGGAGGAAAGCCCAAGCTTTCATGTATCTTCATGTGGTTTTTGTCTATAATATACAAAATCTGCTATAAATCATCTTATCTAAGAAAAACATAGTCTAATCTAACAAAATCTATTCTAAAATAGAATAACTGTACCAGGTTACACAGAGCTGGTTGTCCTATGCTGTAGGGTAAAATTCATACCAAAAAAGGCAGAACACAACCCCTTGTACCCCAAACCATTCTCTCAATCCACCCTGCAGAGCCAATCTTTTTATCGTTGGTCATTTCCCATGGCCATAAATGGCCCCTTATTCCTCACAAACACAAGAAGTGATGCGCTACCAGCTGGCATCCAGAAATAGCCAAAACAAAATAAAGTTATTCTAAGGTGAACTATTTTCTAACAGAACAACACAGTTAGAAAGCAACCCCACAATCCAGATGCAAACCAAAGCCAGTGCCTCTTTTTGTCTTCTATTTCTAACACTTAGAAAGAGGCATGTGCAGCTGGATTACAATTCCTTCCTTTTACCATCTGGTGCAATTTAGCTTTTCAGCTTCATGGTCTGAAGCTGCCTAATGGAAGGATTTATTTGGATAGGCTGTGTTTACACAGGCGAGGAGGTACTAACAGCTGACTTATCAACAGGCACAGTAATTTCTGTGGTGGCCTTTTGCACAGCTGTAACAACAAAGGAAGATACTATCATATCAGGGGGTTGGAACTTGATGATCTTTAAGGTCCTTTCCAACCCAAACCATTCTATGATTCTATGATCATTTGATAGGTAATGTTTATTACTCAAACATGAAAGCACAGTTTATTAATCCTGTCCCTTAAATAAATGCCAACATATATGAATGACATTGGGGAAACAGGGTACTAACTATGACTCCGATAGCTATACACCAAGAAACTCTAATTTAATTACTAAAAGATAATCTCATGGGTGTGTTTTGAGGTGATGCCAGGAAAAAATAGAAAGCTTTCAACTGCTAGTGTTTAAGTTGCTTCTGGGCTTCAAGGAATGACTTGACGAGCTGTAAGGTTTAGATCTTAAGTGCCTGAGAGTCTGCCATTTCAAATGTGTGGCCACGCAGCCAAGTTGCTGCTGATGTGGTACTGTGTGATCTCTCGACAGGCTCTGCTTCTGTTAACATTTATCAGAGCTTGCTTTGGAGCCCAGGTTTACCAGCACTCTGGAAACAGACCAACCTCGCCACTGAATTGCAGGCCACAAGTCAAGTTTCCAGGCTGCAATACAGAGCACAGAGCTCTTTCTTAAAGAAATGTACAGGAATAATGAATGAGTCCGTTAATAAAATACAGTTCAGAAAAGTTAGGAATAATTTATCCTATAAATATTGGCACTTTGCTAATCAAACATGCTGTGCCACAAACCTTTTTCCATATAATAAATTTTAATTCACAAGGCCATGGCAGCAAACCTAATGAAGATTAATTACTGCAGTCCCTTCCATAAAGCCCAGCGCAGCTTCTTTCTTACTTGCTGTCAGAATGCTACAGCACATAGAAATGGTAATGAAAACATATCGTGTTGTGTTATTTCTTTTACTGGCCATTCCACTGACGTAAATCAAAACAGCTCTAAAACTAGATTTATTAAAAACAACTGCAGGAAAAGGGATGAATAATCTACTTGTAATGAAATATCAGTGTAATAGTACTAAAAACAATAGACAACTATGTCTTGGAGCTGAAGTACCATAATCTGGGAGAAGAAAAAAATGTTAATGGAAACCAGACCAGCGAGAGAGTATGTTTAAGATTTCTTACTATTGCATGGGGAAACACACAGAAGATTTGACAGTAAAAAACACTCACACCAACCATCAACATCTCACTTCTGCTCTGTGGTCACCTTTACTTTCTAAAGGCTCTAGTGGACAATTGCCACTGGACTCGAATCGCATGTCTGAAGCCTGAACAGCACTTTTCTTCCCTGTTCCCATCGCAGACATTGCTGACCATAAAGAAGCAGTACCTGACCCAGCCCTGGACCAGCGGTGTTTCTGTTCAGGGTTTTTGGGCTAGCCAATTGTAGCTTATCTTTGTACAGCAGTCTGAAAACTGAAATCATTCAGGGGCTGATTCTCATATGGATCAACTATCACTGCTCTCGGCTGAAACTGCTCTAGCTGGAGGTGACCATGGCTTCAATGAAACCATTTTGATTTGCTGTATGTCCCTCTGTCAGAGGCTTAACTTTCTCTGAAATGTGCTGCTGCATTTGGAGATGCTGTTAAACACCTACCTAACTCTCACATCCATTCACTCCTCCTCAGCTTCATCTAACACTGACATTCTTCAAATCTGTTCCTCTCCTTCTCTTTTGTGTGACCACTATCATCCTCCAATTGTTGACAGTTAATTTCTGGACTGCAAAGTTTCAGCAAATACCCATCCCATTTCTCACACTTGCTTCCCCCCCCCCCCCCCCNCCTGGCTGGTTTACAGGAACCATAGGAAGGATCTAGAGTCTGACCTGCAGAACACAGGTTATCAAATTTCACTAGGAAATTCTACCATCAGGTTCATTTCATACAGTGAGCTAGAGTGTAATTCTTATTGTAAGTCTTTCATGACATAAGAATATCACATCTCTATCAACAACAATCCAATGTCTCCATGTCCAATTTGGCAGCAAAACAGCAATGATCAAGCCCTTAAAAAGAGACACTTTACAATGTCTGTCTTATGGTGCTCTTCTGGCCATCACAGCATTAAGTTCTGGCCTTCATAAAGTCACTGAAATGACCTGAATAATACATGTTAGAGGGATCACCATGAATCATCTCAAAAGACACATCAAGAATCACATAAAACTTGGCAGGTCAACATCAGCAACCTAGTACAAAAAGAAGGTATAAGAAATTGCAAACACAACGAAGCAGTACTGCCTTCTGACTTGCACACCTGCAGCCAGTGACTGGCCATAAAATTGCAATCAAAACAGTACCAGAACTAAGACATCTCTCCTTTCCCATCATGTCCAAGATCTTTTCCATGCTGATCTAAGAGTTAATGCGATCAGTACCATCTAATACAGATTTAAAGAAGGCAATGATGAGGTAGGTCAGCTGTAAATTTTTCTTCCTCAAGATTTTTATTTAAAGAGGTTGAGGGATTAGAAATATCAGAAACTCATTTTGACTGCAAAATGAATATTTAAGAAAGCCAGCTGATTTTCTTCCACCCTATTTGATACACTTAAATTTTTCACCTCATTAACAATTTACATTGATAGCCGATAGCCTTAAACCAAATATGATGAATGTTGCCAGATATACAAAAATTAATCTCATATTACACACTTGGGGTCATTAATTACTCTGCTTGTAAAGGTATGGCTGGAAGGGAATTTCATTCAAAGGTCAATTCAACTCATGATTTGTATAGCTACCGCAAATTAAAAAAAAATTGGGGGGGGGGGGGGGCAGAAAAGATTAACAATGTTTTTAACTTCTTAAACCATGGGCAGATAGTCTATTTTTTTAAAGACTGTTGAAGGATGATACCCTAGGTCTCACATACTTCCTCTGAATTATCCCTTTTAGAAGCATCTTTTCCTCCTTAAAGCAAGTAGCAGCTAGAGTAGCCCAACATATTTATATTTTAATCCAACACTTCGAGCAAAATCTCTGAATTTTGGAAATATAAACAGAACAAGTTGTATTTTCTAATCTCTAAGCCTAGTTTCACTGTGTGCTACTCTCAGCCGATTTGGTTTTGTTAAAATTGTTAGGTCGATACTTCCCAGCTCCAAGAGCAACTCATCACACAACTCAGTAACAGCACTAAGAGGTGTATGAGGCATGACTGTTGATTTAACAGAAACCCTCACTCTCACTGGCAGCAAAGCTTCTTGCCTGTTCTCATACTTATTCTTCTTGATTCACCAGATTCCCATCATCCTTTCACGCATACATCCCCGCCACCTCTTTCGTCCTTCATGCAAAATCAATACCACTTCTCCACGGCCTCATGCTCATCACCAGCGTCTTTACCCATAGGCTTATCGGTCATTCAAATTCTTGCTTCTCTTGATTTCCTCTCTTTCCAGCCCTGATTTCCTTCCCTGCATCTTCCTCTTTCAGCTGTGCCTCTGCTTTCACAAAAGCTTCCTAAGGGGTGCTCAGAGCACCTCAAGTCTCCAGACATATCTACACTGAGCCTCAAAGCTGACTTCAGAGATAGAGAACAGACCACTGCGTTTTTCACCCACACACACCTAAAAAAAACGTGGCTTCATCAACACTGCCTACTGGAAACAGTCCTAGGCCTTCCTACCGCACCAAAATACTCTGGGACATTGCCCAGAAGAGCTCTAGTTGGCACTATCCGAAGTTGCAGCATTTGTGGACAACAGGGACGCAAGGGGAAACATAACCCCCATTTTTAAAAAAGGAAATAAGGAAGACCCGGGAAACTACAGGCCAGTCAATCTCACCTCTGTGCCTGGCAAAATCATGGAGCAAATCCTCCTGGAACCTATGCTAAGGCACATGGAAAACAACATGGATTTACCAAGGGAAAATCATGCCTGACAAATTTGGTGGCCTTCTACAACAGGGTCACAGCGCTGGTGGNTGGACACAATATTCCAGATGAGGTCTCACCAGGGCAGAGTAGAGGGGGAGGAGAACCTCTCTTGACCTACTGACCACCCCCCTTCTGATACACCCCAGGATGCCATTGTCCTTCTTGGCTACGAGGGCACAGTGCTGGCTCATGGTCATCCTGCTGTCCACCAGGATCCCCACGTTTTTCACCCTCCTCATCCTTTTGCATACCTGCCCTGTCTGTTCTCACCACTCACTTCAATTTGATAACTATCCTTAGCAATGACTAACAAATCTGCTCCCGGTCTGTCCCTGGTTGTAATATAATACAATACCAGTGTCTCTGCTATCTGCTTCTGAAAATCACTGCCGCTAATAAAATAAAAATGGTGGTCTTTGATGTCGCAGGTTTATCTGTAGTATTTTTCCCACCAGAGCAGTGCCTAAACTGATGTGGCCTCTTCTGGGTCCTTGTTAACTCCCATTCAGCTTAAATGTTGGAGAAAAACTTCAAGCAATTTGACTCACTTTTTAAATTTCAGTCCTCTTGTAGGCTGAAAGCATGTACTATCCCTTGCCCTAGTCCTCCAGCTAACACAGAGAGGACTAAAACGCAAGAAAGTATTCAGTCCAACTGTGTAAAGATGGAAAAAATGAACAAAAACCTTTAAAAATGCCCTTGGAGGATTCTTGTTATTAAAAAGTCAACCAAAAATCAGGGCAAACAACTGAGACCAGTACTGTGTCCTTGTCCTGGTTTCATCTGGGACAGAGTTAACTTTCTTCGTAGCAGATAGTAAGAGGCCATGTTTTGGATTTGTGCTGAGGAGAAGGCTGATAACATACTGACGATTATAGTTGCTGCCAGGACAGTCAAGGACTCTTCAGCTTCTCTGCTGTGCCAGTGTCTGCAGGGGCAGGAGAAGGTGGGAGGGAATACAGCCCCAATTACTAGCCTAGGATTCGACCTTAGGTTTAGAACTGAGACCCAAATTGGCCAACGGTATATTCCACATCATGCATGGCATGCCCAGTGTAGAGATGTGGACCTGTTTGGAAGTTCTCTATCCCCCTCTCTCTCCATCCCTCCCTCACACCCCTTCCCCTTGTTTTTCCAGCCCCTCTGCTCTCACGCTTTCTCTCAGCTCTTGCTACCTCTCTGAGACTCTTGGGCTCTTCTCTTTTCCAGCATTGAAGTTTTGGGACTCCCTCTGCTCTGGGATCATTAGCCAGGAAAAGGACGGGTCCTGGTCATTTCGTGGTGAGCAGTTTCACTGCTTATCACTCATTTGCATATATTACTATTATTATTATTATCATCATTATTATTATTTTCAGTTTTATTGCAGTTCAGTTATTAAATTGTTCTTATTTCAATCCACGAGACTCTTTTCCTTTTACCCCTTTAATTCTCTCTCTCACCCCCAGGAGGGGGAAGGGTGAGCAAGCAGCTGTGTGGTGTTTGCCTGCCAGCCAGGTCAAACCATGACAGTCCTGAAGTCTGTTACTCCAACAATGTCTTGCTCCTAGCCAAGGAAAGCTTAAACTCCCAAACTGATACCAAAAAAGTGACCCAGACAGATTATAACCCACAGAGCACTAAATGGACATGACAGATTTACACAAACATTTTACTTAAGGAAGCAAAACCAAATTGCAACTTTGTAGTCACAAAATGAATGCCAAAAATCTGTAACTGTGTGAGCTATCAGGCTTTGCATGGCAAAAATGTGCTGATGTTGTATGTGAAAATAATAACAAAATGTATGTTTTAACAGTTGCAAGACCACCTTTTAAATAACCGAATGTTAGTTTTTAAATGGCCATCAACTATATTTTCAAACATACAGAAGATCTTAAATCCATATATAATCTTAAAGAAATTATAATATAAAATATGTTTTATCTGATGAGCCTTGGTGTCTCCTATTCAAAATCTGAAATATGATTTTTAGACAAATTAGCCTCCACACGTGACTAAGTTCCAAAGACCAAATAAAATCCAGCCTTCCACATACATAATTCTTTGCCAGGTTCAAGTCAAAATTCATAATTTAAAAAAAAAAATTGACTGGTAGAACCCTCCTAGGTTTGAAGTTGTATTTCAAATACAGAGATACCATGTAGATCGAAATATACCATGGAAAATGTTCTAACATTGCACTTTGTTCTAAAGTCACCTCTTAAACATAGTCCAAACAATGTATTTAAAGTACAGTTAGTAAATTAAAACCTGACAGGCCCAAATTACATTCAAGACTAATCTCCTTCGGGTAACAGAAATACTGTAGAAACCAAAGTTCCAAGAAAATTTTTCCTGAAAAAGTAACTCAAGTAAGGACAAGTCCAATAAAATGGAAAACCAAAAGGATTAAATAGTGTCCACATGGTATTAAATCTACACGTGTAAACTTGGCATACTGGAAACAAGAAAAATATTTTTAAAAAATCAGTTTCCACATGTGATTAGCTATAGTTTCAAAGGAAATACTATCTGTCTAGTGGATGGAGCACTCAACAGGCCCTCTGGGCGCCTGAATTTTATTCCCAGACATGTGTCACTGCCATGATCTTAGGACAAGTTACTACCTGACTCAACATTCCCTTTGCAATTTTTTTTTGAAATTTACTGAGGAAAACACTTTGTCAAAAGTTTACTACTACTACACTCTTCTTTTCCTTTTTTCTATGTTTTTTCTTCTCCAGCCTACTTCACAAGAAGGGGAAGCAACCAAGGCCCTAAGCCTTCTTTGAGTCTGAGCTCTCTTTGGGAGCAGACACTGACTCCAGGGGGCCAGCTCAGCCACCAACTCCAAAAAAATCTGCACTGATTACCGTTGCCAAAAATCTCTGTCAAGTTTTATTCTTAAAGCTTAGCTAATCTTGAGTTCAGCTGACATCTTTGGGGAAAGGATCAATATAAAAGTGATGTATGAATACATAAAAAAAGACAGAAGTGATGTCCCCTAGATAAATGGTTACCCAATCACACTGGAAGTAAAACTAGACAAAATTCCCAATTTTAAACTGACCAATCCCATTACTTTTTCAAAATACTTATTAAGTAGTTATGCCATAAAACACTGTATTGTCAAGACAGCTTAGCCTAGCTAAGACTACAAGTTGAAATAATGCAAAATCTTGTTTAAGAAATACGGCACTAAAACACTACCTTTTCCTACAGGAAGCATGCAAGAATTTAGCAGTAATTACAAAATGCTTGAGGTAATTAAACATTTAACAGGTAGTGTTGTGATACTAGGTTTGCTATACTTGGTTGATGTAACTCCTTCCCACCAGCTCAGCTGTCCATCAGCTTAATGGATGCCAGGAATCTGTCCTTCAGCAGCAACTGCTGTGGTTTTGTGTGGTGGGTTTTTTGGTAGTGAGGGAAGGCCTACAGCAATGGCTCCTTTAAGTAACTGCTAGAAGTTCCCCTGGCTGCAAGGTTTTGGTAGTCAGGGAGAGCACTGCAGAGGTGGTCCCTGTGAGAAACTGCTGGAAGTCTCCCCAGCTCCAGGCCAGAACCACCGCTGGCCAAGGCTGAGCAAGTGACAGTGGCAGCACTTCTGTAATAGCATAATTTAAGAAGGTGGGGAAAAAAACCTGCATAGAAGTAACTGCAGTTGAAGAGAGGAGTAAGAATATGTGAGAGAAACAGCCCTCTCCACACCAAGGTCAGTGAAGAAGGAGGGGAGGAGGTGTTCCAAAGCGCCGGAGCAGAGGTTCCCCTGCAGCCCGTGGTGCAGCCCATGGTGAGGCAGCTGTGCCCCTGCAGCCATGGAGGTAATGCGGGAGCAGAGATACACCTGCAGCCTGGGGAGGACCCCACGCTGGAGCAGGTGGATGCCCAAAGGATGCTGTGACCCCATGGGAAGCCCATGCTGGAGCAGGCTCCTGGCAGGATCTGTGACCCCATGGGGGACCCACACTGGAGCAGTCTGTGTCTGAGGGACAGCACCCCATGGGAGGGATCCACACTGGAGCAGTTTATGAACTGCAGCCTGTGGGAAGGACTCACATGGAGTTCGTGGAGGACTGTCTCCCATGGGAGGAACCCCACACTGGAGCAGGGAAGAGTGTGAGGAGTCCTCCCTCTGAGGAGGAAGGAGCAGCAGAGACAATGTGTGGCGGACTGACCACAACCCCCATTCCCTGTCCCCCTGCCCTGCTGGGGGGAGGAGTTGGAGAAAATGGGGAGTGAAGTTGAACATGGGAAGAAGGGAGGGGTGGGGAGAAAGTGGTTTAAGATTTTTTTATTTTTTCATTACCCTATTCTGATTTGATTGGCAAGAAATTATATTAATTTTTCCCCAAGTTGAGTCTGTTTTGCCCATGATCGTAATTAATGACTCATCTCTCCCTGTCCTTATTTTGACTCATGAGCATTTCATTGTATTTTTCTCTCCTCTGTTCAGCTGAGGAGGGGAGTGACAGAGTGGCTTTGGTAGGCACCTGGTGTCCAGCCAGGGTCAACCCACCACAGAAACACAAGAAACTTCCAGGTAATTAGTAAAGATTTTTGCATATGGAACAGTCTCACCGAGATCCCTTCAACACTGAACTCAAAAATCTTACACAGCTCCATGAAAGAAAACAAGAGCCTTTAGCACGGATATCTGTTCAGCATCTACCTCACAAACAAACTTAAATACTAATTCCAGGGGCAAGAGGATAACTGTAAAATAAGTTCCTAACATCTAAACAAAATAGTTTCTAAAAACCATGAACATTTCAAAATGAACATGAGAGATGTGCACATACCTATAGCTGTCTTCGCTTTCTGAATCCTGCTCTTCATCAGAATCTCTGCATTTATCAGGATCTGGAAGAGTACTTGGATCAAACTCTTCTTCACTTCCACTGTGGGCAAGAAAGGCCACTGTTTCCTCTTCGTCCTGCCAGGTGACAAATGGAGAGTTATAAGACAAGCAAAAGAAGTCCTTGTTACTTGCCACAATCCTCAGCCACAGTCAAAGGCCACTGCTATTATAGGCAGGAAAACAGAATAATTTCTGTCATCATCAGTGTTGTCCTCCAAGGCTGTTAAAGATTGAAGAAATATTATTCAAAAAGGAAGAACAAGGATTTATGTTCGAATTCTACCTTCCCAATATTGTAATCTTAAATCTACCAAATCTAAGAGAGATTTGGGCAGCAAACAATCAACAATCACCTGAAAGTAAGTGTTGAAGTAATATGAAGCTTTACTGTCTCTCAGAAATACACAGGCAAAGAGATAGGAGCCTGCAGACACATTAATCACTGCTCTAAGGTGTATTTCATTAAATACTCCAATTTAAAACTCATCCAGGTGTCCTTGAAGTTAAAAATACAAAATGCTTCATAAGCTTAATTAACAGCTCTAAGGGAGTTTCAGCCATCCACCACAAGTGATGCATCTTCTTCAGGCTTCCTCTCAGACCCCCTCATCTCTCCTCTCTGATGCTCAGCTTCCCTTCATCCCTGCAGCACATCTCAGGACAGGTGCTGGCTTTGGCAAGTTTCCACAGCATGCAGGAATGCCTCACTAATTCCTTCCCAAAGAGGGCACAGAAGATGCTTCTCCATAAACGTGTTGGATGATACAATAAACCTGACTGCTTTGCAGATACAAGTTCTGCTCCATGCACGCCTGAACTGATGGGATCACTTTTGTAAATTTCTGCTAACAGGCATGAAGAAAGCAGAGGGACTGGAGGGCATATGCAATTGTATATGCACACAAAAATGCAAAAAAAAAAAAAAAGCTTACAAGAATTTCTAAGCAACGTGAACCCTAGATCCATGCATATTTATGCTGAAAAGCAAAAACAAATGCTAAGAAACTCTAATTAATTAAAGACATCACTACCTTTTGTTTATATATCTAATCAACATGCACACAGCAGAGTTTCCAAAACAGTACTCATGTAAATGAACTTTCATTCTACAAATAATTTCACTTCATTAAATATTTCAAGTTCATTTTTGGTCTGATTTTTCACAATTTCCATCTATCTCCAGGTTTTAAAAAAACACTGTCCTTATGTGCACACACCTCACCACAATAAAAATAAATTTAAAAAACCCAAACCAAACAAAAACCATACCAAAGGTCCCTTTTATATCTGCATAGAGTGAGTGAAAGGAAATAAGCTGGTGAAGGGTAAGATTAGCCACCACTTCAAGTCCCTTAGTGCATGTCCAGTGACATTTCTGCAGTGCACTGAAAGCAAGCAGAAGAAGAGGATAAAAGCCAGATTTGCAATCAGAAGGCAGAAGAAAAACACACTAAACACACATTTTGGGTCTGACTACTTTGAAATACTGGTAAAAGTAATTGTACAGATGGGCGTATAAAATCTCTAAAAGCATCATCAGACTCGGCAGCACTGCAAACTGCATAGAGCAACATAACCACCAACCAAAAAGCATGTTGACTATCAGGAACTTCAGGTGCTCCTTTGCAACAGAGTTGTTTTTTGTTTTGTGGGGTTTTTTTAAGTATTTTTTTTAATTACAAAGAGATATCTTCTAGCTCATCTTTTAGTACAATATTACAGAATACTACTAACTCAACAGAAAACTACTTTGAAGGTCACCTTTTCGTTAATGAATTTCCATATCTGAAAAGCATTCTGCATTAAATTATAGTTTATTTCAATTTCTTTAAACATTAAGTATTTGCTTGTTACTTGTCCCTCCCATTGCATCTATTGTTTCAATTGCACATACCAACTATATATTAAAAAAAGAAGAGAAGTAGTATTCAAAGCTGCTGTATGGAACAAAGTGTTTTTTAATATGTGTGCATGACACTATGCAACAGAGTTCTGTAATACTAACATTTAATGGCAAACATCTTTTAAGACCTGAGCTGTTCATTTGTATTCTCACTTATGTCAGTAAAATGTTGAGACTGCATTGTTTTCTAAATTTTGTCATTTATATATGCACACATAGGACAATTACACATACACATTAAATTTTCACTTTCATTATACATTCAAATTCATTTTTTCCAGCAGAAATTTTGCAGAGATGTGTTCAAGGTAATGCTTACTATAACAAAAGAAATAGTTGGCAAACATGCCTCTTTAATTCATTAGGAATCAGGAGGTCATATTTCTTCTAAGTATCGCTGGTTACATATTCATTGAAATATTCATAAGAACCTGAAATTGTTAAGAACTTGAACATTAACATTTATCATCCACAGCTAAACAATAGAAACTCATTATTTTCCCCCTCTTGCTTCAAATTTATTTCATCCAGTCAAAAAGAAGAAATCTTGTGACAACTTCACATTACTCACCACAAGAGCTGGGGAAAAAAAAAAAAAGTAAAATCATAGTTCAAGGTAACACTTGTAAAAGTTCTTCAGATACAAGTAGGATGCAATTTACAGACTCAGGATTAGATCCTTCCTAAGGCAATTGCTATCAAAGAAGAGATTAACTGAAAACAGATTTTGACCATCTGTACTTCATGTCTAAGGTCAGCAGTAATGTGCTTCGGAGTGTGCATTTATTCCAAAGTTCAACTGTGGAAGGAATCCCCTCTCAGCCATTGAATGAGGCCAGTCAGGAAAATAGGATGCAGTGGCACTCACTTTCCTATTTTCCTTCTGCTCAGGGGTGACAAGCTGTCTCCTTTTTTTTATACCAGATTGGCCTACGTATTTTAAATCTAGTTCCATGGAAACTTTGCACAAAGACTTTTTCAGTTTAAACACAGCATTAAGATGAAGGCATTTCTGCATTCACATAGACTCCTGCTGAAGCATAATGAGATTCTTTCACATAAACTCAACATTTTAGAAGAATTCAGCAAAATTTATCTACTGGAGGTTTTAGAAACCTTGCCTTCAACCCTCCACACTGTACTAAGTCAAGAATGATAATCCCCTACCTTACTGTAGTCATTTTGGAAACACACTCCAGATGAGGCAAATACAGCAGTTCCTCTAAAGCTTTTGTCTTGCATCGCAACAGAATACCTCCAATTCAACTTCTAGTTCTCTTTGTTATGAGACATAACGACAAGTTTCTCTCTTAATAAAGAATTCTCTCTTAATAAATGCCTGGTGGACCCCAGGTAAACATGTTAGCCAGGCTAAGAGAAGCATAAAAAAAGAAGAAATTGATGTACCTTTTTAGGAAAACAGACACTCAAAGGACTCAAATGTTCAAACGAGCAGAATGATGTCTGATTTCTATTAGGCACTCAGTTGCAAGTTTTCCATTACTATGAGATTAAAAGGGAAAACAGAAAAAACATACCATGAAAACCTACCCATAAATAAAAAATGTTGTATTTTCCAAGATCTAATTTACAGAACACAGAGAATCATAGAATGGTTTGAGTTGGAAAGGACCTTAAAGATCATCGAGTTCCAACCCCCCTGCCATGGGCAGGGACACCCTCCACTAGACCAGGTTGCTCAAAGCCTCATCCAGCCTGGCCTTGAACACCTCCAGGGATGGGGCATCCACAACCTCCCTGGGCAACCTGTTCCAGTGTCTCACCACCCTCACAGTGAAAAATTTCTTTCTAATGCCTAGTCTAAATCTACCCTCTTTCAGCTGCAGAACACCACTTGTCACCGGTCTCCACTTGGACATTGAGCCATTGACTACAACTCTTCGAGTGCGGCCATCTAGCCAATTCCTTATCCAGCAAGTGGTCCTTCTGCCAAATCCATGTCCCTCCAACTTAGAGACAAGGATGTCATGTGGGACTGTGTCAAAGGCTTTGCACAAGTCCAGGTAGATGATGTCAGTTGCCCTTCCTCTATCCACCAGCGCTGTGGCCCTGTCGTAGAAGGCCACCAAATTCATCAGGCATGATTTTTCCTTGGTAAATCCATGTTGGCTGTCATCAATCACTCGCTTGTTATCCATGTGCCTTAGCACAGATTCCAGGAGAATTTGTTCCCTGATTTTGCCAGGCACAGAGGTGAGATTGACCAGCCTGTAGTTTCCCAGATCTTCCTTATTTCCTTTTTTAAAAATGGGGGTTATGTTTCCCCTTTTCCAGTCTGCAGGAACTTCACCAGAGTGCCCCGCCTTCTCAATTATGATGGATAGCTGTTTGGTAACTTCATCTGCCAGTTCCCTCAGGACCCGTGGATGTATGTCATCAGGTCCCATGGACTTGTGCACCTTCAGGTTCTTTAGATGGTCTCGAACCTGATCTTCTCCTACAGTGAGTGGTTCTTCATTCACCCGTTCCCTGCCTTTGCCTTCTATGACTTGGGCAGTGTGGCTTGAGACCTTGCTGGTGATGACTGAGGTAAAAAACTCGTTAAGCACCTCAGCCTTCTCAATATCCTGGGTAGCCAGGTCTCCTGCTTTCTTCCAGAGGGGGCCCACATTTTCCCTAGTCCTCCTTTTATCTCTGACATACCTATAGAAGTTCTTCCTGTTACCCTTAATGCCCTTGGCCATATTTATTTCTGTTAGGGCTTTAGCTTTCCTAACCTGATCTCTGGTTATTTATATATATAAATACCATATTTATTATGGTATTATTTAATATATCTAATTTAACATATCTAATTTAATAGCTATTTTTGATCCAGTTAAATTGTCTGGAGTTGCAATCTTCATGTCCAACCATTTAAGCAATTTATCAGTCCCTAGCAACCATGTTCAGAGGGGAGAAAGAGTTATTCTAGCACTATCAGTTCTGTCCACAGTACTTTACAAAGCACAGTGGGGAATTATTTCTGATCAGCTAAAAGCAAAACCTTAAAGGTTTCTTTAGAAGTTGATCAGACTTGATTTGAGTCCATCAACAATCATATATTCAGTTCGTTTTGAGCTATGCCACCCTTTAGCTTTTGCTAATAATGTAGCCTCCTCCCAGTAAGAGGTGTTTGTGATTTTAATGCTAAGAAAAAGTAAGCTTTAGATACTGCTAGGCTACCCTACACAACTACACAACTTTTAAAACTTTAGCATATTATGGCTCACATAAAAGGACATTTAAAAACATAATCCCTTTCATGATCTGACAGCATTCCAAATTTTATTAATTTTCTTCTTTTTGACAATTATTTTTCAGATAAAAATGGGAGTTGTCTCTGCATCATGTTTATGATGAAGCACATTCACAAACAGTTTTGTAGCATTTCCTTTAAAACATATTACTCTGGATTCACCTGATTGCCTCACAGGTTTGGTTTTGTTTTCATAGCCTGTACCTCAAGCCAACAACACTGTGTCCCTATGGTTACTCTGATATTTCACCATCTACATTGCCTTAAAGGAATACATTGGCAGTTCACAAATAAAACCACAGCTTTGATGTAGCTGGGGTGTTTGATCCAAAAGTTGCTTTGAAGATCAAGACCAAAGACTTAGAGGATACTGAAAACTGACCAGGAGCCAGTGGACTGAACCAAGTGCTGACCTGACATAACAAGAGCTGCCTAAACCATGCTGAAACTGGACAACTACGTTCCATACTACCTAACACTCATCAATAGCCTTCAAATCCAAACACAGAAAGCATCATTTCCATTGAGGGAAGGATCTGCATGCTAAGAGGGGGAAGGCCACCTTTAGATCACATTTCTAAGATGTGTGCAGTGGTGTTTAACTTTCATGAACTGTGACCAAGTCATGTGTTCTTCTGTTGTCATCTACCCTTTGTCATCTGCATCAACACTGAACATTAATTCTAATAGGTGACATACATGTCAATTCCACAATTGTTTTTTCCACTCCTCCCAGGCTTGTTTCTTCTTATGGGTAAGTAGGAAGTGATATACAAAAGGATGGGAAGGGCAGAGAACACATTTTTGTCGCAGGACTTTCTGGGCTCCAGGTGAAGCACGTGGATGCATCCAAGGCATGACACAGAAAGGAGAAGAGGTGGACATGAATAGGGTCAACTATTTCAGAAGGACTGGCCAAGTTCCATGCTGGTAACCAAAAACTGGAGAAAACAAGGTTGCAGGTTAGTCAGACATACATAGCCTTTGCACTAAGATGATCTATCTTCTCTTCAAATTCTGTGAGGAGACAGCCATAGGTCCTGTTTTTTTACTTTACAAAATAACATTCTCAGTTTTCAGTAGAAGGGACAGATAACTCTCAGCTTCATCTTCAAAACACTCACCCTTCCCAATCACTAGTAGTCACAACAAGGTTCAATTTCATTCATTCTCTATTTCTTTTTAAGCAATCTGGCATCTTAAATAATAAAATTAGCCTAGTTTAGCGAGCAGAATCTTGCTATTTACCAGACATCTCAAATAATGTACATAAAAATATTAATTTCCTTTCTCAGCATTCCTAAATGCCCCATATGTTATGGTCAGTGCATGGCTTTTTTAGTGAGGCTTCTGTAGATTTCACAGTGGTAAATATATGCTTTATCTGTAGACTTGATCTCTATGAAATACTTTTATTCCATATAAGTTCCATATTTCAAGTATATATGGAAGGCATATAAAGAAAGACAATATAACTTGGTAAATTTACAATCACAAGCTCATCGACCTCGAAATGCTGAGAACTTCTAAAACTACTCAAACGTATTGTCCAATGTATTTGTTCTTATCTGCATTTGCATTATAACGGGTATGTCTCACAACTAGATCATATGCTTTTAATTTTTTATTTGCTCTTATAAGGCCCATGTGGAATACTTATTGTAAAGACAATATTTTAAAGTTGTTACTAGCTGCAATTATCAACATGTTTTTAACAAAAGGGCAGACTAACAGAATTATGGTGAGAAAGATCAGGATAAAACAATTATACTGTTAACATAAATATAATTCATGTTACAAACATGAAAACACAACTTAAAAGAAACTAAGTTACTAAGCGGGTAGCACCAGAAGGAAAATACATACTAGAATATATGAAATCTTGATAACCAGAAGGGTTTAACCTACTGCATATATTCTTGATTGTGATTTTAGAGATTACTTGTACACAGATTTCACAGGAATGCAAGCTTCAGTGTAATGAAATATGGGCATGAGTACATGGTTGTTTTGTTTGCCACAACTGATCAAACCTAGGACCTTTAGTACCATAAACAAAGTCTCCAGCATTTGAGTTAACAGGGTACTAGCTTAATCTCTGGCAAAATACAAAGATTCCAACGTCTGCCATGCCAACAGCTGGACAGACATGCTACCACGCACACGAAATCCCTCTCTGAAAATTAATTTTAAATGTTTAATAATGCAAAGTCGTAAAACCAGAGAAGTCTAAACAGTTTTTATTTTTAAATCTTTCTAATGCTAGGTTGTCAGGTATCATCTTCCTTACAAGTGAACAAGTAGTACAGGGAAAAAAAGTGGGGTTTATTTGCTGTATCTTATAAAAATTGAGTAAAAAAGGCTGTTAAACATGCCAACAGACACGTCCAAGAGTCTACGGCCCTCAACAGAGAAACAGAAAACCACAATGTGGAATACTGTTTTTAAATTTATATCCTCCACACATAATCCTTGGACTGACTTCTTTATGCTTTCCTCCCCCCTCTTCCTCTCCAGGTTCACAGCAGTCATGGCTGTCAGCTCACATACAGAAAGTAATTCTCCAAAGTAGTCTCTGTGTTCAAACATTCCAACACATCAGTCTTCTCCAGGGAGGCTCAGCATATGTCCACAGAGACAGTGCCTATACAAGAGAATTTTCTCTATCACTTTCTGTCACTTTTGAACAAGGCTGAAGGAACAGCATCCTCTGCTGTGACGCTGCAGGTGTCCCACTGCCACCACTACTCACAGCGCAGACTGGGAGCAAAGACCGCTCTTTGCTTACTGACATGTATTTTTCAAGAACAAACAAATCAACAGCAGCACTGACATGAAATAATCAGAATTGAAACCTCCTAAGTCATGTAATTCTGTCACCTGGTTAGTTCCACTCTTTTTCTTGAAACAACTGATTTGTATTCAGTGCACAGTAACAGCAACGCTGCCATTAAGCGCTTGTCCTGCAACAAGACTTCCATGTTTTCACTGCACTGCTTAAGTCATGTGCTCTAAACGCTTGTACAATAGACGTATGTAAAATAGCACATTTACAGGGAGAAAAATATGAACCAAATTAATTCCTCACAGTGAAAGATATTTTAACTGCTACTGGTGCTTCTATGTACAGAACTGAGGAAAGGAAACCCAGAAGTAGCATCGCTGCTCACAGCACTGACTCAGTTGCTTGCTGTGAGAACAAGACCTTGTCTGCCTTCGTTCAGGATCTACTTAGCAGCAGCAATAGGTTCACATTTGCTCAAATACTCAAAGAAGTAACCAGGAAATAAGAAAGTGTCTGACTGTTGCTGCGCACTTGCAGGGCCATTTATTATTATTTTGTTGTTGTTGAATCTACTTTCCCAAGCCATGAATCCTTTTTTACAAAATTTTGCAAAAGACAACTCCTGGCCCAAAGAGCATAAGGGTTAAGTGGGAGACATGAGAGAACAGATGAATACAGTCTGATGAAGGCCAAGGAAGTAAGCTGTGTGGAGAAGATTATGAGGAATGGGCACACCACAGCAGACCTGTCCTCTCGTGTTTCCACAGGCATTGCCACAATGGGGATCCCGGATGAAGAAACTGAAAAATCTTCTGAGGTAGACTGACAGCCATCCACCAGCAGCTTTTGTTCAGTGTGAGCAAAAGCTGAGGCCCCAAAAAATATCAAGGTGGTGTCTGAAAAATAAGCAAGCGGGCAATAACCAGTGAGAATTAAGCTCTTTATAGCAGCAGATGAGAGGTCATGAAGGGTGCTGAAAGTTAAGGGCCTCTGGAGACACATGAAGAGAGGTAACTTCGCAGCAGCATTTTGAACAGATACTAATGGAGCAAAATGGCATTCATAAAGGAAGGTGGAGAAGACACTGCAGAAGACAGAAAATCATATCACCTGATAACAATTATATCTATGTGAACAAAGAGGAAAGGCATGTCTTAGAAATGCCAAGTAGGAAGAACAAGAAAGTTTTATATGAGGCAAGATCTTTTCAACCAACTAATTGAAAGAAAGACAATTTTTCAGGTCTAAAATAACGTAAAGCAACTTCAAAGAAAAACAAACAAACAAATTAAGAATAGATGCTGAAAGTTAGTGTTACTCAGGGAACTGAGATAAAATGTAACGTGCAGTAAGGCTGGGAAGAAGCTACAGACGGGTTCTCTTCAGGAACGAAAGAGCATGTAATTTGTCACCTGTGGAAAATGAAGGGACAAAACAAGGATTAAGAAGGATTTAGAAAAGCACCAGAAAGTGACCTTGGCAATATAAAGGCACAGGCTAAAGTGAGAGACAGTGGTGATACACACAGTGACCATGAAGGAGACAGCAAAGAAGGCTGAACTTTTTTCTTGAGAATTGCCTAATACATGAAATGTCAGCTAAGACTTTAATTTGGACAGAAAAGTAGAGAGATTGAGATAAGACTTATTAGTACAGACATGAATTTGTATTCACGGACACGATTTCTCCACAGATAAGAGGAGGAAAAAAGCAAAAGGCAGAGCTGTGCAAAATGTTGTGACAGAAGGAAAACTGAAGACTGAGATTCTTGAAATTATCAAGGAGGAGCATCTAGAGAAGACAGACACCAGAACAGAGAGTGGTCACATCTGCAAACCCCCTACAAACTGGATCAGAAATTGAAAGGCCAAGTGAACAACCAACAAGTGAGAGGAAGGCTGATTAACATCAGGGCTTTCAGAGAAGAAGGGCCGTGTAAGAGGGAAATAAGAGAGCAGTTGCTGAAGAACAGGATGGATGGTGTTTATCGAGTAGAACTGAAACATGTCTACAAGTGCAAAAGAATAGAAGGGCATTAAGAAATGTGACAGCTTGAAAAATAGAAAAGGCTAGCATGGAAGTGAGAATCAAAGATGAACAGAGAAAAACTGTAAGGTAAACTTGAGAGGGGCAAAGAGAAGAAGACTATCGAGAAAAGATCTGATGGAGGTGACAGAGTGATGACAAAGGTAACCACAGCCGAGAGAAGAGCTGTCTGAAGCTATTGAAAAATGGGAAAGAGTAGGAAAGGTGAAGAGTAAGAAGGCATGAGAACAGAAGCGGAGCTGATTGAGGAGGAGACAGAAAAACAGTGAAGAGTTAGAAGAGCTAGCAGCAGGTATAGAGGAATTAAATCAACAACAGTAAACAAAACTAGGGAACACGTGGCTGAACACCCGAAGGCACCTGTTCATGTGGCAAGCCGCAAAGACAGGAATGCTTTGCCAAAGAATACAGAAGGTGTTAAGAGTTTACACAGGCTCAAAAAATAGGTAGGTAGGTAACAGTAACAAAAATCTATCAAGGGACAGTAAGTACAGCCTTTGCCCCTGTAAGTCCCTGAGCTGCAGATCTCTTCAGTCAGGGAGTGTAACACGATCACAGTTTGAAAACTACTCTGCAGGTACGACTGCAGATTGTCCTGCTAACCAGCTCCAAAGAACTGTCAGATCTGATGGGGAGAAGGGAAGGTGGCTGCCTTTATTTCAATAGGTAGCCATTTATGGAAACAACTTTTTTTCCACTGCTATCCTGTTTTCTGTCAGTCTTTTAGGGCTTCTTGTACAAATATCACAGTTTATTAAATGAGTCTGGTGAAGAAGACCATCATCTCATTGTCAGCACAAGAACAAAATGTTTGAAACAATGCAGTGAGGGGAAAATTGAAAGCCGAGACAACCTTCCATCAAAAGCCTAAGCCTGCGCTTAATTATATTAATCAAATGTATCAGTGGTGGTCATATGCAACGGCTCATTGAGGACCCCACACTGTACTACCTCAGTCTCTGCGTTTTGTACTGCTGCCAAAATGCTTTACCCTATTTTCCAGTGACTGAGTAACAACTTTTGGGTTTAGTAATTGAAATACAAGTGGTATATAAATACTAAGAGCAGAAGATCTGGCACTCATCTGTGGGTGTAATTAGCGTATTATAGATTTCTAACTGACTTCTCACTGCTCCCTGGAAGTCCACACTTGCAGCAAATCAGCCTCAAACTTGCTGTAAGCATTGAAGGCGTCTTTACAAATTTTAACCCAGGAAAATGCAATTTTCAGCTACAGACATACTATACCTTACAGGTGTTCATTCATTTGCCTGTTCATTTCACCAACAGCTGAAAAATCTTTATACTGTGTAAATAATGCATTATATTCACAACAACAGGATACAGTACACTGCATGATTGATTACCTTGGCATTCAGCTCTCGTAGGAATAGCTTTTGTGAAACATGGCTCTATTGGACTCCCAGAAAATTACATTTTGGTAAAACTGTCTAGTGATCAAACTTTGGTATGGCTAGACATTATGTTATTAACATTGCACAGGCAGGTACAAACTTGAACTTTTCACACTGTACCAAAACAATGCTATTTTACACTTGTTTCTCAAGGAACGAGGAGTAGCAAAGTCAGAGTGGATCAATTTAAATCAGTGCTTTAAATCACTAATTATAATGCTGATTAAAATTAGCAAATTTTTAATTCACAGAGTGGTTTACACAAGTAACCACTGCTACTTTTGTTTTTATTTCAGTATTTTACACTGGACTTTACACAAAATTTGCTCTTATTTTATGCTAACTTTTTAAAGTCACAATTTTTCCTGTTCTGTTTTTCTCTTCCATAATGATGTTAGCAAATAATAAAAGAGGCATCACTTATTTGACAAGTGATTACTATTAATTTTTTTATCATTGTTTGTGTCAAGTTGACTCTTATTCCGTCCAAAATTTAAACATATTTTAATCAGAATTTAAATTATTTTCTAATATATATATCTTACGCATATTATTTGAAAGTTATTAATTAATAGTTTAAGTAAAACCATCTTAAATATAGCAGATATGTGGAAGAAAAATTAAGTTCATCCAAGCAGGTTGGATGAACCAAAAAAATAAAAAATATATCTAACCAAAGAAAATATTATCGCAGAACCAGGAAAAGATCCAACTTGTTACGAAAACACAGTTAACTTTCCCAGTTAATGATTGTTTTTTAAATCACATCACTATCTGAAACATAATCAACAACTCTTATTTCTTTAGTTGTTTATTTTTAGGTTATTATAGTAATTTTTTTCATGGATCATTCCTTAATACCTTAATTTTACCTACCTTTTTTAGGTTCTCAAAAAGAAAACAAATCTAAGAAATTAAAATATGTATTTAAGTAACTATTTTGAACTTTTTACTGAGTTGTTGATTTTTTAGCTATCATGTTCCTAATAATCATAAGATAGTTCCCCCCCCAAGCTCCCCCAAATTCTTGCAACATACATACAAAATGTCAAGGAAAGGGAGAGCGAGAAGGATACACTTTAATCTCATTGATTTAAAAATAAATCACAGCATGCTGAGAAAGCTGTCAGGAAAAGTAATTTTAGTCTAACTTTACCGCTCATTATGAACTCTAGCACAAACAGCTCATTTGCTCTACTGACTTTTTGCCATTATACAATCTGTTTGCAATTACGATTTTCCATACATTAGTAAATACTGGAAACAGAAAGAGCAAACTAAAAACAGGATTTACTGGCCTGAGTGTAGCCATATTGCCAGTTCTCATTAATTCACTGGCCACAACCAACATAAAGGTGTAAGCTTTTATTACCCTAATAGACCTCCACCAGCAACAGAATTTAGTACAGCGCCATGACATGCTTTCTCTATAGGTCACATTGATGAAAAGCACTATATTCACTACAAATAAAAATAAATACACCAAATAAAACATACGTCTATGTAATATTTATGAGTTCATACAGTGTTATTCTGTTAGGCTCTAACTCTGCATTGTATCACAAAATCATAGAATGGTTTGGGCTGGAAAGGATCTTAGAGATCATCGAATTCCAACCCCCCTGCCATGGGCAGGGACACCCTCCACTAGACCAGGTTGCTCAAAGCCTCATCCAGCCTGGCCTTGAACACCTCCAGGGATGGGGCATCCACAGCTTCTCTGGGCAACAGACAAATATCATCATCCCCCAGAGTCTTTGCTTGTTTTAAATTTAAAAAAATGAATTAATTCTGGATATCAGATTTGCCATAAGTTCAAAGACATGAACTAGCTGAACTGCTGTAACAATAACTTCTTGAGACTGACAGCAACTGGATGACTGGTTAATCTCACTACACTGATAACATCAGTACCCACAGACAAATACTGTTATGTGCTCTCTGACAGAGGGAAAAGCCAGTGAATGGCCATGTTCCAAAAATCCAAAAACTGTATCTCTCGCCTTCTTAGCTGGGACATCTCCAATCCTGACACAGCATCCTCTGTGACACACACTGCAGTTCAGTTGTGTCAACAGAAAACATCCAGGCTTCCAGAAAAACAGGGCTGGTGGCCACAGACTCCATCCCCTCCTCAGCGAATAAGGTACAATTCCATCATTCCCACCTTTGGTTTTGAAGACTTTGGTAATTAGGACCACCGTTTCCTCACAAGCTTATTCTAGTACTTAGATAATCTCACCATCGGGATGTATTTCTAGAGTCTATACTGAATTTCCCTGATAGAAAGCTGCTACTTTTTGCACTGGTCTGGGAACAGATTGCTCATTTACTTTTCAAGTATTTGACTCATTTTCTTTCTCTCTCTCCTCTAGATCACATCAACTAACACACAAGCTCACCAGCCTGGATACAGGTTTGAAGAACACCATTTTGGCCTGCTGAAAACCGAGACGCAGATCTGTTGCTTGTCCTGCCCATGGACAGGACTCTGCAAGCCTACTTTCTGAATGGATCATCCGTTAAGAAAACAAACACATCTCCCAGTTGGTTTGGTTTCCAACCAGCAGACAGACTGTCTGATCAATCCAACAAGTGCTCATGTTCTCATGTATGAGGAGAAATGTAGCAACTAGAGGAGAGAAGCAAAGTGCATCAGCAGAGTGTGGGAGAGGAGAATTGCTGAGCGGTGCCCCGCGCAGGGGGTGGTCAGAGGTCCGCGGCAGCTGCCCACTGCAGCTGGGCTCCCTCAGCTCCAGCCAGCACTGTCCACGCCCCTCCAATCCTCACGGAGCACTGAGAACCCTGACACAGCATAAAATATACATAACAAGTAATGGAGGAAGCTCTACGTTATTTGTTTTCATATTGAACAAATTCAGATCATACAGTTATATCGTTAATAAAACCTTCACAGTGAGTTTGGCTGCAGTGCCATACACTCTAATTTGAAAACTGTGAGTAGCCCTGGGATCCAGGCTACCACGAGGCTGTGGTGGTCTTGGCTGTATCCCACCACTGGAATACCCAAATATCCGGCATGCGCCTCAACATGCTAAGCTTTGCACCCCCAGCAAGCTACTGAATAAGCACACACGCCCTTTACTGCATCTCTGAGGTCCCTGTGGGATTCCAACAATCATCCACCCAAGGCATCAGACTGCACGATGACACTTCCAACCCACAGTTTCAGAGAAACAAACAAACTCGACCCAACTCAGATTGTTGTAAGTGTTTTACCACTGGTAGAAATAAATGTGAAAAATCTTTCCTAAACCACGGAAGGGATGTATAGGGTTTCCTGTGCCTGTATTAGCACCTCCTAAAAAACCCTCCCTCAAGATTTATTTGGGTCTGAGAACATACAAAGCCACATGAAGGATCAACTAGCAGTCACTGGTGTTTACCATTTCAATCTCAAAAAAAATCCCAAACAAGCAAACACAACATACCCCATACACAAAAACTATATCCAATCGTTGCTTTCTCCCCTACCTGTCATGCATTGATTTAGAAGTACATAATTCTTCAATTCTTGACCTGCTTAATGCTTAAAATGATAGATGAAAACCAGTCCTTTTTTGGGGGGTGCTTAGAAACTTTTTTCATCTGTTATATTGAACAAAGACAAACAAACGAACTGTGACTTTGAAACAATGTTAAACATTATTACAATTTTAGAGACATTTCAGTATTTCTCTGCCTGAGAAACAGTGGACCCTAAGTGCCTGGTGCTCTACACATAAGCTACGTATCTTTGCACAGGGAATACTTCATCTTGAAAATAACATTTTTGCTTTCTTCAGGGCTACTGTTCTTTGCAACAGACAAGCTTAGGATTTCAGCTTTATAGAGTAACTAAAATGATTTCTGCCTCACTAGAGCCACCTCATTACAACATTTGGTTGTGATTTGATTGTATCCATAAACCTATCTCCTCATACACATAGCTTATGTGTTACACTTCCTTTTTAAATTCTTGCGTTTTCACAAAATTTTGATGATAAAATTTAATGACCTATTGAAAATAAATAAATCATTTGTTATATCACACTCTACTTGGCATACAATATTAGCACAGAGAACATTGCTAGAGGTACTGTTAAGTGAAAATCCTTGTTACATTATGCATGACTTCCCAAAGCACTGGGTACATATTATCCATCATGAAATTGAGAATATATAACAAAACATAGAAAGAGGTACATTCAGACCTGTGATCAACATTCTGACATCTCCAGACATGGGTTTTAATTAAACTTGCTTTTTGTATTAAATCTACTTTTATTAAATAGAGACAGAATCATGTTTTATACATTACGTATAACTAAAAATAAATTAAAAAAATTGTAAATGTCTTTTCTTAAAAGGACTTCATAATTCAAGTCACTGTCCTGTAATTCCTTTTCACAGTTATGATGAAGAGACATCACTGCTGAACATCATCTACCTCTTTGAGAGATCCAGCCACCTCGCTGACAATCCCTTTCAGCACCCCAAATACTACTTCATGTGATGACAGGCTGATAAATTAGATCGTTGGATGATACAGGGCATGGATTACTTTTTTGTCAGGAAGTAAATTATCAAAAAATAAACCCAAAGAGATTCTTGGACACCTCTGATGCATCAGAATAACCCTCAGATTCCACAATTCCTGTCCTTTGGAACTGACAATCTCTCACCACTAAGCAGATGAGGTCACTCTGCATTTTTCCACGTGATACATCACATTTAAAGAATCTTCATAACTCCCTACTATCACAAATAAGAAACATAAAGATGCACCTAGATGAAGCTCAGAAGGTTGAAATCCTAACTGCTCTAAATGTCTTATTTCTCTCAGGAGCTGCATCTCCCAGAGCAGAGACAGCAGAACTGCATGGCAGCAGCCCTGTAAGCTATCAGTTTACTGCCCTGTTGTAGTGGGTTAAGCAGAGGGGAGCTAATTTTTTTTTTCCTTTTCTCCCTTCTCTTCATAAATAGCTAGCAAGAAGCTATGTTTTGAATTCCTGCTCAGGAGAAAAGCTGATACGAAGAGAACATTTATAGTTATTGCTAGGATACCTTCAAGGACAAATACATTCGGTCTCTCTTCTCTCCATAGACAGAGGGAGGGGGGAAGAGACAGTCCGGCTTCTAGCTTGGGATTTGCTTTTAGGTCAAGATTGAGAAGCAGACTGACCAATTATTCCATCCCATGCACGTCATACCCAGTATATAGGTGAGAACCCTTCCGGGAGAGCTGGCTTTTTCACTTCCCTTGGGCTCCCTGCATTCGCTCTCCCAAGGCCTTGTTTTTCTTCCCCCCCAACGGACGCCATTAGCTCTTGGCCCGGGACGCTTGTTATCTCCGTTCCGTGAGTGCCTCCGGGATCCTCCCTCTCCAGGGAGATCATTAGCTGTTTTTTTTTTCCCTGATTCGGTCAGCTCTCGGCCTGGGACCCTTGGGCTGTTATCTCCGTTCTGTGAGTGCCTCCGGGAGCGGCGCACCCCCCCTCCCTTACCCTCCTTCCCCCCCCCTTTTGGGGGAATCGTGAGTGCGGTTTCTGGGGATCATTAGCTGGCAACAAGCTGAGCCTTTTTGGGGGGGCAGTATCGTTGGGTTTCTGGGGATTGTTAGCTGGCAACAGTCTAAGCCTTTTGGGGGGGGGCAGTATCATTGTGTATCACCCATTCCCTCCCTCCTCCGGGGTTATTGGCCGGGAGTGGGCTGGGCCTTTGATCATCAGGTGGGGAGGGGCAGAATCACTGTGTATCACATTACATATTTGTATATAGTATTATTTCCAATATTATTGTAGTTTAGTTATTAAATTGTCTTTATCTCAACCCACGAGTCCTCTTTGCCATTTACCTCTTTAATTCTCTCCCCTATCATTGGGTGGGGGCAGGGACTGTGTGAGCGGGTGTGTGTGGTTTGGCCCCCAGCCAAGGGCCAACCCGCCACACCTGTGTATGAAACCACACGACCTTGATTCTGGATTGTGTCGTGGATTGTGGTGTAATCCACAGCTGGTTCAGGTTCATCTCAGCCGCTTCTACTGTGAAGGCAGGAACTGCCAACAGAAAGGTGGTTCCCCTCGAGCTGCAGGCAGGAGAAAACCTTTCAGCAGGATAATCCCGTTTGTGTTTCCTCACTGTGTTTTCTCTGACAAGTAATTCACCTTGTAGCTACAGAGTCCTATCACTTAACCCATAAATACCACAAATACCTTACAGTTCTGGCTGAGGATGATACACTGTCAGCTTGCACCATCACACGTTGGAAGTGACTGTATCTTTGCTAGACAGAAGCTGGAGATGCCTGTTAAACCCAGGATCTCAGCCTTGTGAGCACAAAGGACCCAATAAAAAACAGCAGCAAAGTTATCAACTGTTGTCCCTCTAAATATTCCATTCACAAAATGAACAGTTTCAAATGAGTCCCATGCAAGAAATGAAACCAGAATAACTAGCTCAACAAATTACCAAAACCAAATAGTACTTCTCAAACAGCAAGGGAAGCCCACTTTAAGGAATCAGTCCTTTGAGCTTCAGGAAACATGAGAACGGTACACTGACACTGTGACGCTAAGGAGAAGTGGTTTTGTGGTTGGTTTTGTGGGTTTTTTTTACCCTTGCAATGCTTTTCTTGAAAGGTTATTCTTTCTATATTTGTCAAAAAATAGTTTTATTAATAAAGGCTAGTACTACAGAATTCACCTTTTGACGTGGATACACACATTTTCAAAACAGTCCAAATCAAAATTCCCTGGAATCCACATGTTTATATTTACAAATTCTACATTACTTCCTCTTTGATACCAACCATATGCACAAACATAGATTTACTGGCTAACCAGTATTAAACAGAAGCTGAAAGTAACTCTCTCTTGGATAGATGGCTTTATTGAAAGACAAGAAAGCTATTTTCTCGCTGCAGAGAAACCTACTTAGTATCTAAAAGAAGCAGCTAACAACTTCTAAGCACCTTCTGATTTAGCTGAGCAACTTCAATCCATTTCCTGAAAATCTGAGTGCTAGAATGCAGCACCTGCTAATGTTTCAGTACTAATTCAGCACAAATTGTGCTTTAAACTGTCTTTTTTAAATCTCCAAAGTAATCTGTACTACCATAAAATTCTGATTTTACATGTGTATTTCCTCTTGCTTTTCAGACCAGTAGGTGGCCAGAGCTTGGGCATGGCCAGGTACTGGTACAAAGAATTTCCAACACCTTTTGTGTATAGAGTTGCAAACAAGCATCTTGCACAGATGTCAGTCACGGACAAACAAACAGCAATTATTACAATGAAGTCAAGATTTTGTGCAGAAAATAACGTGAAAGACGAGTATTTTCATAATATTTCTTGACTATATCATTCCTGTAACAAACATTCCATGCACATGCTAATGAAATGTTGCATATACATAAACAGCATAAATAACAGCATGTAAAACGCTTCAAAGATGCGTGCAGATAAACTGAGAACTACCATGAAATAATTAGCACAAGAAGAAATAAAAATATTGGAAAGCTATTTTGGTTCTAGCTTTGCTGTTTGTGCTTCATTGCCAAAAATGTTGTTAAATTCATTTTATCACAGGCACACAGTGTGCTGCATTTTCAAGACTAATTTCATTTTGCAAATGTGAAATACCTAGAATTTAAATCTAGAATTTTCCTGGAGATAATTTTGGACAACCAGTTTTCAAATATGTTCTTAACTTTATTTTCCTATTCCTCCTCACCTTTTCAGTCTATTCTGTGATTTCAATACAGCTTGCATAATGCACACTGCAGTCACTTTCATTTTGTTAAAGAACACTTATTTGGAAATGAAGACGCACCAAATTATATTCTATTGTGTTTGGGAAGAATGAGAAGTGAACAACAATAAACCTCCAGCATGCTAAATAGAGCCACCGACTGCAAGACATACAAGAAGTACTGTGCCAAAATGTTCTTGCTGCTGCTCCAGTGACATCTCTGAATTTGAACAAATGTGGCTCATTAAGATGAGGCAGAATAAAGACAAAACAGAAATGGAGATTTTCCAAAGTGCTCCACTTGCAGGTACCTTATTTATGAATTTTATTTTCTTTCCAATATAGGTAGAATGACAAGAACCAATGTATTGCATATGCCATATACACAGGTTTCAGCTGATCAGTCTTAAATCTCCGATTTCTTCAAGAAGGTGTAAGAGAGTTAAATGAATGCCCTAAATAAAATAATTCTACAGATGGGTAAAAGTGGCATTTTAGAGGAAAAAATAAGAGTCATCATGGCACTTTTGTACAAAATGTAGTTGAGAGCAGTTAATTCTGGAACGTTTCCAACACTGAGAGGATGCTGACTTTTTTTTTTAACTCAATGTTGATTTGAGTGCAGCAATAGTGTTATCCTATGTCAAGTGTACACACACACACACACACACACACACACACACACACACACACAGACTGGGATTATTAAGAATAATATCAAGCACTGGTGAGAGAAGGTCAAGTGAGGTTCACACTGTTTAAAAAATCACAGCCTATGAACAGCATACTAGTCCCTCACAGATGCCAAACGGACGCCTGACGTTCCGTCCTCTTCTGCACACTGACCAGATAAATTTTCCAGATATTAAAGAAAAATAACTGGCTTACAAAAAGTGAGCTGCACAATAAGCTCTTTCATGCTTTTATAGTTTAGCAAAAGTTTTGCTAACCTCTCCAAAATTATCATTACTAATTTGCTTCCCCATTTAACAAAAACAATGCATGGTGGGATATGACATTTTCAAGATTTCTTTATTGCTTTTAATTACCTGTTCTATTATTCTTTTCATTTCAATTCATTTCTGTTTAGCCTGTTAATAAGAACAGCTATTTACTCTGTCATATATCAGGTATTTAGAGAACATTTGCACAGCTACATCAATTAGATGTTTTCCTATAGTCAGGAATTTATAACATTTAATGTAAGTATACAAAAGAAGATCCAGTAGGCTGCACTGAAAGGGCTGAAAGACTGATTATGTCGGATTTATTACTGATATGTGAATTCATTAAGTTTATTATCCACTCTAATTTAAATTAGGCATGCTTATTTCTCCAGGAGTATTTCCAACCAGAGGTAAATATAATTTTCAACAAATAAATTATCTTTCCATAGAATGCTTTACCCTATTTGAAGCTGCCCAGAACCACAGTAAGGTGGGATCCCCTATGGTCCCATGCAGAAGAATATGTAACCACTTCAGTTACCTTCAGTCGACAGGTGAGCTTTCTTCACACTACTGCAAAGTCTAGCACTCCTATGGAGATGGTCAGCAGCAATTTTACGCAAGAAGATCAGTTCAATATCTACCAACTGATTCTTAATTAAACGAACTGATACCTCTCCATCAGTAATCAACATTCACAAGATAAGTTATGAGCAGAAAGCAGACAATTTCCTGTTAGGATTGGCTCAAGGGAAATGGGCGTTATTTGTTTTTATCTGCTCTAAGCAAAAGCATGAAACGCAGTCATATGTTCCAAAATATGACAGTCGTGTGCCCCTGTTCTCCTAGATGAAGCTAATCCTGACTGCATACATCCAAATGCTGTTAGCTTGTTACAACAGTAGCTTCTTGCAGCATTTCAGGATCTCAAAGATATTTTAAAGTGTTAAAATGGGCACATCAACAATCAGATATTATACGTAGCTGATCAAATTTCCAATCTAAACAACTTCTAAAATCTAGTCAAGACAAAGCACCTGTATTTTAGCATGTGTCACACTGATTGGGTTTGGTTTTTTTCATTTTTGTTCTCTCTAAGAATGGAATTCCAATTACAGTTTTCAGGAAGAACCCCAAACTCACTTGATGGATTGTTTGATGTTACAGACTTTGACTGGATCATAGAATCACAGAAGCATGGAATAGTTTGAGTTGGAAGGGACCTTAAAGATCATCGAGTTCCAACCCCCTGCCATGGGCAGGGATACCATCCACTGTAATAAAGATCAACAGTAAATATCTTGTGGTGCAGGATAATAATGATAGATATGACAGAAAGCAAACAGAACACAGACTAGAAGAGTTTTTCAATTTCTGTGAGAACTAAAGTCCTGGAAATTTGGCTGAGAGAGGTTCATTCCTTACCAGGCAATACCTAGTGGTTTGAGGACTGAGAAATGAAGATTCAATTGACTGTTCTAAGGCAAAGCAAGAAGTTGAACATAGACACATACTTGTGTATCCTCTTGTGGTGAGGGAACAGGTCTAGAGGTCTTTCCTTTCTCCCCTTTATAATTATTTATTCATAAACAAACATTGATTTATTCAAGAACAGACTCGGCTAAGAGACTCAACAAGAAACCTGAATTCAAAGTTGTTTCTTTCCATACCACGGTCTTTACCGTCTGCTTTTTCTGTTCTTCCTTTTCCATCCCTTGTTTCCCTAAAAGGGTCTATCCTGGATCTGACAGCTTCTCCTTGAAATCAGTCTGTTTCTAGAGAAAGTGATCATTATAGCAAAGTAGTCACCTGGGAGAAATAAGGCATCATCTGTAGTGTTAATTGAACTGTAATGAATCATTGTCGAATGACTCAGGAAATGAAAAGTGACGTATTTTGCTGAAAAAACATTTAACCAGCTTTGCTCACAACACTAAGANGGATTGTTAAGAATAATATCAAGCACTGGTGAGAGAAGGTCAAGTGAGGTTCACACTGTTTAAAAAATCACAGCCTATGAACAGCATACTAGTCCCTCACAGATGCCAAACGGACGCCTGACGTTCCGTCCTCTTCTGCACACTGACCAGATAAATTTTCCAGATATTAAAGAAAAATAACTGGCTTACAAAAAGTGAGCTGCACAATAAGCTCTTTCATGCTTTTATAGTTTAGCAAAAGTTTTGCTAACCTCTCCAAAATTATCATTACTAATTTGCTTCCCCATTTAACAAAAACAATGCATGGTGGGATATGACATTTTCAAGATTTCTTTATTGCTTTTAATTACCTGTTCTATTATTCTTTTCATTTCAATTCATTTCTGTTTAGCCTGTTAATAAGAACAGCTATTTACTCTGTCATATATCAGGTATTTAGAGAACATTTGCACAGCTACATCAATTAGATGTTTTCCTATAGTCAGGAATTTATAACATTTAATGTAAGTATACAAAAGAAGATCCAGTAGGCTGCACTGAAAGGGCTGAAAGACTGATTATGTCGGATTTATTACTGATATGTGAATTCATTAAGTTTATTATCCACTCTAATTTAAATTAGGCATGCTTATTTCTCCAGGAGTATTTCCAACCAGAGGTAAATATAATTTTCAACAAATAAATTATCTTTCCATAGAATGCTTTACCCTATTTGAAGCTGCCCAGAACCACAGTAAGGTGGGATCCCCTATGGTCCCATGCAGAAGAATATGTAACCACTTCAGTTACCTTCAGTCGACAGGTGAGCTTTCTTCACACTACTGCAAAGTCTAGCACTCCTATGGAGATGGTCAGCAGCAATTTTACGCAAGAAGATCAGTTCAATATCTACCAACTGATTCTTAATTAAACGAACTGATACCTCTCCATCAGTAATCAACATTCACAAGATAAGTTATGAGCAGAAAGCAGACAATTTCCTGTTAGGATTGGCTCAAGGGAAATGGGCGTTATTTGTTTTTATCTGCTCTAAGCAAAAGCATGAAACGCAGTCATATGTTCCAAAATATGACAGTCGTGTGCCCCTGTTCTCCTAGATGAAGCTAATCCTGACTGCATACATCCAAATGCTGTTAGCTTGTTACAACAGTAGCTTCTTGCAGCATTTCAGGATCTCAAAGATATTTTAAAGTGTTAAAATGGGCACATCAACAATCAGATATTATACGTAGCTGATCAAATTTCCAATCTAAACAACTTCTAAAATCTAGTCAAGACAAAGCACCTGTATTTTAGCATGTGTCACACTGATTGGGTTACAGCTCACAGAGAAGCTTAGAATTTAACTCCATTTGCTCTGTGCCTATTCAAGTAGTGTTGTTTTGCCTGAAAAATTAAAAAAAAATTGTTATCTGTCGTGCCCTACCTTTAATCCTATCTTAGATGATGCTCAAAAGAAGATAAGGCTCAATTGTTCTTAGCTAATTACCTACATAAGTCTAGGCTTTTAAAATAAATCCTAATTAGAAATGTGAATTAGTAGACTATGCAGCTATTCACAGTTTCTTAAAAAATACTAGCAGTCATCTTTAGGACCAAACAAATTTCTCACGACTTTGTCGCAAGCTGTTCAAGTTGAGCACTTGCTTTCCTAAACATGTAGGCCAGTTCCATAAAATAAAGGTGTCGCTTTAATGCAAACAATATTAATACCCATTTGTTCAAATAAATAAATTAGCTACATTCCTAGAAGTCAAGATACAACCTAACAAATGATGGGCTACTTGCAAATGCGTTGAATTTACAAAAAATCACAAAGTCATTTTCTTCATTTCAGTCTCCTTACTGGGAGATGAGAAGAAAAATATAAATTCAAATTACTAAACTCACGTGGAATATCTGAGATAGGCAATGCTGCCAACCATTTTTTTTGAAAGCACACTGGACATATGAAACTTGCCCCTTTTAGTTGTTCAAAAGTTTGTAGCTGCACTCTAAGTCATTCCTATTAAATGGCCTGTGATAACAGAAATTGGAAGTATATTTTACTTCCTCTGAAAAACACTTAATTCTTAGTCAGTCCCCATGTAGCCTAGTCAATTCATGGCTCAGATGGTGTTAGGTACTAGTTTTCCTTCTGGAAAGTCCAGTGTCTCACCCAAGAGGTATCTACATGGATCAGCTGATGTACTGTTTCATTTATAATGTTGCAATAAAGACATACGCTATAGAGAAGGTTTTTTATTAACTCCCCATTTAAGAAAAATAAACTTAAAACTGTTGCCAGTGTGCAACTCTTCTAGTGCAGTTATGATTAATGTAGCTGCCGTAAGGACATATTGAAAAGTATGTTTAATCTATTAAAAAAAATTCAGGACAACATTTGGATGGCTGGAGGCTACAGCAACACCTCCAACTAAACACATCTGCATCAAACTTCTTGCTTTGCAATTATATTTTCGCTTTATTTCAGCCAAGTACTAGATCCTAGACCTGGTCGTTTTGCATTCTTTTCGACTGGAGCAGAATTCAAACAGGGGAAGTCACAACAACTGCAAAAACTAATATTTTCACAGAGTGCTCAGGTTTTCAACATCAACAAGAAATCACCTACCAACAGGCAAAAATAATCTATGGATTAATTATTTCAGCTTTTTTCTCATCTGATAATATAGGGGGAGAGAGAGAGAGAGAAACACCTGCTCTGAGTACGGTTTCAAGTAATGGAGATTACAGAGCACAGAAAATCTGAGGCAACTGGTTATAATTTTCATTTAAGCTCTGACAGCACCCAGACAGTGAGTATCACATTCAGAGCAACAGTATTTTCAAGCAGTGCCATGCCAGAAGTGCCACTACATCAATGAATATTTGCAAGATATTTCAACTTAGACAATAATACCATATTTTATACACTAACATGCTTAAATTTCCTTTTTGTTTGCCATCTTCAGTGTAATCTGGTTCACTGAACGTCTTCTCACAACTGCCCTTAGGTAAGTTCAGATACTACAAATTTCCCCTCGACAGTAACAACTTCTGGAAATAAAACTACAGAAAAATACTACAAAAAAGTCTTTTGACAACTTTACCATTATTATTTAGAAATAACAATTTAAATGCTTGAAAAAAAAATTATCTAAAAGCACCAAAAATTCAAGTAATGCAGGAATGGAAGGTGCTTGACCTGGTCACTGGATCCAGCATCTCACAACTGAAGGCACCTAGTCCTTAGCAACCTTGCTGCCATATACAAAAGCACTTCCCAAAACTTTAGAAACCTCAGACCCAGTATGAGCACCGAACCCCACAACTATAAGAAGCCTAAGGAAAAAGACTCTTCCTAGGTCCTGTGAGAACTGGGAATTTCTAGAGGGACATTTTCAGAGGATGCTGTACTTTTAATCACAGAGCAAAACAAAAATAAACCCTCAACCCTAATCTTTCCAAGAGCAAAAGGCACCCATGAGGTACCTAACAGACTTTAAAACATCCTCAGCAATATGTTCTAATTTCAGCTTCCAGAGAAAGCAGAAAGAAGACACAAACAAAATTAATATTAAAATACATAATTATATGAAAATATATTAATGCAAAAGATATACAAACAGAAGTAATCTTGGGGGATGTTTCCTACCAAGAATAAACAGCTGTACTTTCTCACTTCAATCAGCTAGGAAATATCTCGTAAGTATCCCCCCTCATTTGTCTTCCTTCTCTATTAACATCAGGCTTTTTTGAGTTTTACTCATGTTTTCTGGACCTCTTTCTGCTACATCCTTTCTGAGCTGAGAGGTACCAGAACAGCACATAGTTCCACATCTACACTGAGGCTCTCTGGATTTACACCTCCCAGAGAAAAATTTAAAATATATATATATATATATATAAATTAAAAAACACAACACACACAACAACAAACCAGGCATCCTGTGAGTCCATCACAATTTGTGGTCCAGAAAAGAATCCAACACCTTTTTTGCAAAATAAATGTTAGCTAAGAATGAAACTTGAGTATCTGGGAAATACTGACAAAAGGTACAAAAGTTTGGGGGAAAAAAAAATCAGTAAATGCTAGAGAAGGATGTTACCAACAGTCCATCTCACAGTTTATGCATACTCATTGTTTTCCAAAGGATTTCTAATCCATTTATCTAACAGATGGCACTCTCACCACAAGCAAATGAAAACAACGAATAGCTGGAAAACAAACAGGTTCCTCTACTACATGCTAAGCAGATTCCATGTTGAAGATCTGGCTCAGCTGGAAGCACAGGCCAGCGGACGGGGAAACAAAGTAACCTCTCTTGATTTGCACCACTATATTTATACAGCAAGGGACAAGCACTAACGACTTTAATTCTGGCTTTTCTTAGCTTACAAGTAATTAGCTTTGAACCTTACTGATGCTCTTTTGCCAAAAAGGTTACTCCTGAGAAGATAAATGTGTGCAAGGAGTAACAGAGATTGAACCTCTTCCAGCTTTCTGTACAATGAAGGAATGACGGAACTGGGAGGGGGGGAGGGAGGGGGGGGATAAAAAAATTCAACATTCATCCAGCAGTACTGGAACTGCCTGGCCCAGCAAAATATAACCAGCAAGTATTTATCTGAAGGAATTTCAGGAAAATATGAGACAGTACTAAAAGAAGAAAACAAAACCATCTAAAGTAAAAAAAAAAAACAGACATGAAACTTTTCCCTAAAAATACTAAGCACATTTCCTAAGGCTTTTCTCACAGATAATGCTATTACCTTTCCTCTGCTGTCCCCCACTGCTTCTGCTCTTGGTTTCCACAAGGTAGAAAGTAAACAAATAAAAGCAGTATCAACTGAATTTACTTCCTTCAGAAGAAACAGAAAAGGGGATGAAGAAACAGCAAAAGATAAAAAACCCAGAAATACTCAAAAAATTTCACAGAAGACCAGTGGAAAAAACCAAGAAGGAAAGGAAGCATTAAACAGAGGAAAAAACAGAAAATAACAATTGTGCATTGCCTTAAGGAAAAGAAACCTTGGGGGAGATCTGGAGTCAACACAGGAAGACACAGGTTGCAACGAACTCCTCCAAGTAGAAGGTAGTGCTCCATTCGGGGAAGTACAGGGCCTACCAGACTCCCCATGCAGTCCGTTAAACAGCCATATGTTTTAGTTACTAGTTTGGCATTTCCTAATAAAAAACTGGTTTATCAATGCAGCTGATAGTGCTAAAGAACAGAAAACCTACTACAAACATGGGGATACTGCACCACTCCTGATCTAGTATATCTGGCAAAGGAGGACTCTGACAAAAAACTAAATCTGTAAAAACTATCTGGAAAAAATATATATTGAGAGAGTCATTAAGAGCTTTTTCCTTTTCTTTTAATCTTCATGTAAGATTCAGCATAAAGCAGCTGCAATCCTGGTGACAACATGACCCTGGACTACTCTGAAAACAGCCGTCAGAAGATCTGTAAAATGTTAGCAACTGCAGCACTACCAGTCAGAATGCAGATAATGGTTTTCTGATTGCACAAATCAGTTTTCATCACTAGTAGCAATTATGACTGCTGAGCATAGCTATAGCAGACTACGTACAATACTGCAAGCAACACATTCCAAGAATATAAACAGGGGAGATGCTGAGAAAACAGAGCTGCTTAATTTAAAACTAACTACGATTACTTACTGCATGAGGATGTCAGCATCATCAAAATACATCTGAAAGATTACCCCTGCTCATCAGCCAATTAACTCATTCTTAAGAAGCTCTTATCTGAGATATACAGCAGGGTCCCTGCATCTGAATAAGAAAGTTTCAAACACATAAAGAGAGCTTGGAAGTGGCTCAGAGTAATACCAGAACAAATCACAATGCAAAATAAACAAGTTTGAACAGTCTGATCCAGCTTACGTGTGAAATGCAACCATCTGTATAATATTAATACAGACAGAATTGAGGCATGTGAATACCCATGCTTTTCACAAGAGAACAGAAAAAGGCCTACCAATACACAAAGAATGTCCATTCCTAACTAAAACCTTTGTGTGAAATCTGCTGTAAGCCCAAGATCACTACTTCTAGACTGTCTGAATATTCCCACATCTTCAGGATTGAGGATAGAGGCAGAAAAGAGAGTTAAGAGCTCCAAAAGTTCAGTTCCAGGCTATTCTATCTGTTCTGTTGATTAAGACATCAAAGCACTGTGGTGAGGCAAAGAAAACAAGAACAGTGCACTAATAATAATTTTATTTGCTGCTCAAAACATAAATGGAACACAGCAAATCAGCTTGGTATAACATTTGGTAAATTTCTGCTTTAAAAAGGGAGAAATTTCAAATACTGGTTACTAGACACTTTTAACTAGTAGCATAGAGCAGGTTAAATTAATTATCATTACAATTAACTTCATATAGAAGATCTGTTTACTAAGATGAAAATGCTTAAAGGATAGTTTTAGAACACTTTAGAACATACTGCCTCCCACATTCCTGCTTCTTTTTATACTGATGGAAGTGCTGTTGTAGGACTGTCCATTGCCTCTTATTCCTTGGCCAGAATCAGGGCAGGGGCAAAGCAATCATTTGTGTTGTGCTCAGACAGAGACTGTTGAGGAGGGCATCAAATCAGTGAAGAAACTGAAAAAGAAATTTTGGGAGCCCAGAAGAAAAGATGCTGCCAATTTGCATAAAAATTCCAAATCATATTGAAGCAGCTAGTTATGTTCAAACTGTACACTTGACACCTTTACAAGAGAGCACATTCAAAAATGAAATGCTTACATATTAACAGACAAAGCAAAGTCCTTGTCCTCTCTTCTTCCCCTATTTAAGTTTACAAAACATGGTGCTATACAGTTAGAGTGAAAACACTCAATCAATGCTGAAATGGAAATCTGAAGCTCAGGCGGTAAGGTCTTTGCCCCTGAACAGATGTGCTTGCACTTTGCAATGCACAAAGAATGAGTGGTTTCTTGCATACCTATTGTTTTTCTAGATACATGTATTGAATTGAAATGCGTTGCCTAAACTGAAGAAGTGTGTATTCAACAGAAAAATGTATATAACCTTGGCTACTGGGGTTTAATCATTAGCCTCAGAAAGGCACCTGTGCAAGACTGACAGAGCTCTCGTATGGCTTTCCCTGTGCTCCACCACACTGCCATATGCAGGGAGAACCTGATGATGGAATCCTTCTCCTAATGTCCATAAAGACAGGCAAAGAGGAAAAATAAAGCAGAATAAGATATACCCCCCTTGTTCAAAGGAGAGACAGCTCAAGTAGCGACTCAAGTAGGCACTCAGTTATTTGCTGATACCCATTCGAGAGCCTGGGCAGATCACTGCCAAAGCACTCCTTAATTTTACAACTACCAAAAGTTATTTGTAACTATATGATCCAAATAAACGATGATAAAACCCACATAATTCATGAGGAAGAGAGAAATGCATATGTGTTGGCATATACTTACTTCAATTCTTGATCTAGTAATTTTGGCAGCCTAAGCCTTTAAGAAAAAAAATATAGAAGGCTTTTTCCCCAAATGCCAAAATATTGTTGATTCTGAAATAAACAAAAATATTTCATCTTTAACAGTCAAGTCTAAGATGGCTCCAGAGTTCCTGTTCAAATGCTATCAAAATTATATGGCCATTCTAGAAACAAAAAGTTCCCTAAAGAATAATGAATGAAACAGTGTAATCTTCCTGGGGTTTTACCTAGCTACTGGAGAAATTTCTTCAGTTTTGCCCTAGAAATTTTAGAAAATAATTTGCAAGTAAGACAATAACCTTTGTGCTTCCTAACATAGCAGAAATCCTGTTCCTCTGCTCTTACAAATTCATATTACATCTTTCACCAAAAGCTCCCCTAGAACTGCAACCCCCTCAAAATAAGAAAAACAACAGAAGTTTAAAGAAAAAATAAGCTTCCTCTCTTTACCATAAATTTGAAAGCAAACACAACACAAAGCACAGAGTATAGGTATGTCAGACACTGTAATGAAGATGCATTTGTGTTGATCCACTGTGCATTCACCTCATCCCAGAAGACTTTCAGGGGATAAAAAGGTGCGTGCAAGGTCCACAGCCCCCATTATCTATGCTGCTGCTCCAGGACTATGAAGAAATCACCTCAATGACTGGTAAATCATCAGCTTACTGATGGGAGAGCAGCAGACTGTCATCACATACCACATATAATTAAAAATAATAGTTGCGAATATTATACTCACAAAATTCAATCGCTATGGCTATGGCCAATTAGTTTAAATGGTCAATCTGATAAAAATATTTAAAATCCTCAGTGTGCTGGTAGCAGCAATGAAAAGGTTCACAAAGGCATGCATAATTGGCAAATCAATCCATCAGAATCCTTCCTTGTTACTTGTTCAGGGTTATGACACAGAAATATTGGTTTAATCATACTCATTTTTAATTACAGAAAAAGCAGGACTTATTATAGTTCTACTTAAAGCAACTAAAGTGCTACATTAACTGTAATCATCAACATGTTATTTTCAAAAAGCAAAAGACAGGTAACATTTCCATAGAGGCATGTAATATCTATTTTCAAACTAACTAAATATTGTCAAACACACTGATTTTAAAAATATTTTGGAATACAAGTAGTTCAGAATCAGCAATTTCTTTATTTTCCATTTAAGAACTTCAACTTGAAATTGTGATTTTGCCTTTTGAGGTCTGTTTGAAATTACTAAACTAGTAGGTTAAAATGTTGAAATTCCAAATTACTCTGTTTATCCACAGAGCATTTCAAGGAAATCCAAAGCAATACAAACTTGTAATGAATAAATAAATAAAGCTACTTACAATTTTTGAGTATGCATACAGAACACAAGAACTAACAGACCAAAGCTACTTCTAAACTGCGGTTAATTAAATTGTTTTAAGTTTGGGACCAGTGTTGTCTAACATCTTTGTTGGAGACATGGACAGTGGGATGGTGTGCACCCTCAGCAAGTTTGCCGATGACACCAAGCTGTGTGGTGTGATGGCCATGCTGGAGGGAAGGGATGCCATCCAGAGGGACCTGGACAGGCTTGAGAGGTGGGACAATGCAAACCTCATGAGATTTAACAAGGCCAAGTGCAAGGTCCTGCACGTGGGTCGAGGCAATCCCAAGCACAAATACAGGCTGGGCAGAGAATGGATAGAGAGCTGCTCTGAGGAGAAGAACTTGGGGGTACTGGTGGATGAGAAGCTCAACATGAGCCGGCAGTGTGCGCTTGCTGCGCAGAAAGCCAACCGTGTCCTGGGCTGCTCTAAGGTATCAGGATAGCAAAACACTAAACTAATTAAAGGAGAAATACAGCCCTGTTTAGCTTCATTGCAGCTGACAGATTCTTCCAGAGTAAGGACCTTAAATGGTGGTGGAAACCTAAAATAAAAGTCCTTCGTTTATACTAAGGAATTGGTATGTGAGAAATCACTAGAAGTAAAAGGGCAAAGTCAAGAGCAGAGCACTGCACGGTGCAGGGACACCCTGCTTGAGGCCATGGGCTGGCTGCACCACATAACACCCAGCTACTGCCTTGGAGCAGCTGCCTGTGTTGCTGTTGCTGCTGCTGCTGCCACACAATGCTTTACTTCTTGGTCAAAAGACAACACAGTTGCCTAATTTTCTCTATACCATCTTCAAGCAAACAGTATCAAAATTTGGTTGAAGGTGTGAGAACTGCAATTTTATCGCTGATGAATGAGGACAAAATATTTGCTTTTTTTCATGTTAAAACACTGCATTTGTAACGATCTCACCAAATTCTCCTAAACTGGGAGACAATTAAATATCTGATGAGAAAAAAATCCTCCCAAAGCTAAGCTTCCAGTTTTTCTTCAAAAGTAATACAGGAGAAAACTTCTTTTACCTGTTTTCACAGCCTTTTGCACTGAAATTTAATTAATGGTCACAAATTCCAACAAATACTTTCTCCAAAGCAGCCTTTAAGAGCCCTCAGTTCTTATCCAGTTTACTTATTGCATGGGCATTTATCCAAGGTGGAGTCAATAGCACCGCTGCCACTACCGACTCATCTAATCCCCTGCTCAAGCACATTCAGCAGAGCGTGCCGGAATTTGGCTGTTCAATTCCAGTTGCAGGAAGCCTTGCCCCATGCCAGCACAGTGAAAGCTGTGCAAAACCTTCCCTGCAACTGCTCCTGGAGCACCAGAAGAAAAAGCAGAAGATCCATTTCTCCTGTGTTCTTCCCTTTTTTTTGGGATACAGACAAAAAACTGCACTCATGCAAGGCATGAAAACTTTGAAATTAAAAAGAAAAAAAAACTGTAATGGAATACTCCCCAAAACAATATGGGGGTACAGAAGTGAAGGAAAGCTGTTATTAAAAAGGGTAAGCATGAGTTAAAAAATTACAGGCAGAGTAAATGAAAAATGTCAATAAGTCAATATTCTTGGCACAGGAAAGGGATGAGCATGTACTGGACAGAGAAATCCTAAAACTAACAGTATCATAAAATTAAGACTAAGATTAAATCCCACAAGTGTATGGTTTAAAGGGTAAAAATCAAACTGTAAATCACAAAGTTTTAGTCCCAAATAACTCCCTTTTCATTTTGCATACATCGAGAATAACATGCCAGGCCCATGTTCAGTCAGCAACCAGGCACTGCCAACAACAGGACAAAGCAGAGATGCAAAAGTCATAAATTATGAATTATTATTTAAAGTTTAGAATGAGAAAGTAAATTGCTGTTTTGGCCATGTCAGACCTGGTGGGCTGTGTAGTAGTGAAAGATAATAAGTAATACTCTGCAACCCAAGGAGTTTATAATGTGTGAGATGCATTAATAAAACAAATAAGGGGAATAAAGCAGGTAGATGTGGAAAAACAAATTATAACCACAGCTGCTTTCAAGTGACTGGGTGCTCATAATTGACAATCTACCCCTTTTCTCCAGCTGCTAAACTGCATTAATACAGCTAAAAATACCTTTTCTGCTTTTTTGGAGGAAAATATTATTAAGGAAAATATTACTAATTGCTAAAGGAGTTGTGTATGTCAGAGGAAGTGGGTCACAAGCCATATTCTGATAGCACTAGTGAAAATGCAAACGTTTTTGAACTCCTAATTCAGGCAGCATATGCTTTCTAAACTAGTTTCTGTTTCAACAGTTTCTGCATTTTACTGTTTCTTTTTTTTTTCCCTGGGTATCTCCTAGGAGCTGCTTGAGTCATATCCCACACGGACTATGGAGAGCTTCAGCTACTGTGGCTTCATCTCTAAGATTCTGTGAAGCAGTGAGTGTTCCTAACTAATTCCTCAGACACCCAAGCTGCCTGAAACTGCCACCTTCATCTACCATTACTGCTCCCTTCCACTTGCAGGCATCAACAGCCTGGCTCCATGCTGGCAGCCTTTCCCAGCAGAAGCATTTTCCGACAATGACAGGACTCAGCTGCACACAGTTCTGGCAAAAATAGCCTCTAAACAAGAGAAAAAGCCCAACAGTTTTCATTGAGGAGACACGTTAGCTCCTGAGGCTTGCACCTTCTTGCAGAGAGTGAACTTAGTACTTCAGGAGTGAAATTAAGTCAAAGTAACAGCAGGTTTGCGCAGCTGGTACTCTCACAGAAAGCAAATTCCAATCTCACACCAGAACAGGACTGGCAAATCAGCTTTTCAAGTGCAAGCATTGTGCAGAAGAAAGGCAGCGGTGCATCGAACTGCGGTTTTATCTTCTGCAGTTTTGGGGGTGAGGCTCTGCATTTAACCCACACGGCACCCATGGACACACCCAGCCCACACGGACAGATCACTCCTCAGTGGACATCAACTACATTTGTTTTCTAAGGGGACAGAGAGATTCATTTGCTTGGCAAAGAAAAGAATAGGAGAAGTACATCAGCAAGCAGATCCTTTCAAAAGGAATGGGTTTCTTTTCCCAGCTGCTGAATAACATTACATTGGAGGGGTTTTTGTTCCTTAAAAAAGACAAAATTAACAAGCAGCATTTATGAATGCAATATGGCTTGATTTGATCAATGTTTTCTCCCTATATTAAGATGTTTGTTAATCATTCATTCCATAATTTTCCTAAAATGCTTCCTCAACACATTAAAAAGCATGCATCTCTATACATTCAATTACATACAGAATATTTCTGTTGCTTGATTGGGGAGTCACAATGCCAACAGCTCTCATAGCTTGCCATCTCTGAAGACAGAATCATGCTTAATACTTAGTATAACTAGGCTTTTCATCTTAAACTGTAATTACTTTCCACTTCAGAACTACAGAATGAAGCATCTTAAGCCTCCCAGCGCATGGCCAGCTTGCAAAAGTCAGACACAGAACATTATCGATTTTCTCAAGGGAGTAAGATATTTGCTAACTGCCAAGAACAAACCGTAACTATTCATGTATAGCATAAGGAGATGCAGCATGAGAAATGACACACATTACTCTGTCCACATTCTAGAAAATCACTGCAGTTGAATGAAATCTCAGTTTATCACAAACCAAGCAATATGAAAAACTAGAACAGCTTCTAGGAAATTAGTAGCATACCTATAAGAAAAGGATAGCAGAGGTTTTATTCGTGGGTCTAACAAGGGGAAGGAATAAATTTCAATGCAAATACTTGCTGTTTAAAGAAAAGGTTCAGCAGAAACAGATTTAAATGTGATTTGACTAAAAAAATTACCACCTGAAAGTTATAAACATGACCAAGTATTCAGAGAAAAAACACAGCATCACCACTGCAGCTGAAATTGCAACTCACTTGATATACAGAATAAAGAGGCTGCAATTCCAAAAGGCTTCCATATATTTTATATATTTATACATACATACATATACATATGCACACATATTCATGCTTTCTCAGTACCCTTCCACAGCAAGTCATTATAATCACATCAGAGCAAGGGAGTAAGAAAAGACAAGCAAACAGAAAATGCCTTTAAAGAGCCATTAAAGAGCCATTAATCACAACATTGCTTATTAAAGAAAGGAATGAAATAATTAAAAAACTTTCAAACCCACAATCAGTAGCTTCATTAAACAAACAAAAATTCTTACCTGTGCATTCTTATTCCTGGCTTCTCTCCTTGCTGCTTTTTCTTTTAGCCTTTTCTCCTACAAGAAACAAGATGCACAGTTTTAAAGTAAACTCCTGGGGTTTTCTTATGATTATTTTCTTTACAATTAAAGTTAAGCCAAATGCTGTACTGGTGGTATTCACCCTACAAGTTACTGATGAAAAACAGTAACTAAAAAGATCTGATTAAGACATTATTCATTCTTCTTGCTCTTAAAGGAACTAAAACTGCAAGAATGATTCAAACTCACAGTTTATCTTCACCAAGAACTGTTACTCTTGAAGGAATGGTGCAGCTAAGTATTTGGACAAAGTTAGTATTTCTCTCTAAAACAAGGTAGTGAAAATGGCACCAAGAGATGCAACGTTTCTTATTGCTCAGTGGCTTAAATGAAATCCAATGCATTTACCTAACTAAAATTATAATTTTCCTAACTTCAGAATTGCTAAAGCAACTGGGGAGTAAAAGCTAAAATGTGTTCTCCCTAGCTTTTGTATCTCCATTACTAACAAACACTCTACAACAGAATTTGCTTAGTAACTGCATCCATTCAGAAACCATAACATTAAGTTCCCTTCACCAAAGGAATACTGTTATGGGAAAATGAGCAAAACGCAATTATATAATTAATTCAAAGCTGCCTGCCAGATTTCTGAGCATACAAAAGTGGCCAAGATATTGAATTCAACTGACATTTATTGCTGCTTTTTTGTTCTTGTTATTCTTACTGGGATTGGTTTCTTTTTAAACCAACTGAAGGATTATCTCTAATTTAGACTCTGTCAGGTCCATGCAATTGAACATCCTTTAAATTATCTCTTTCATGAGGTAAGGACAGAAATCCAGGTGAGGTCCCTCAGAAAAGCACACCACTGCCTTCGTCTTATTGATGCTGATGACACTGGTGTTGAAACCTAGACTGACTATGTAAAACCTAGAAAGTAACTACCTTGCCTTAGCTTACAAAGAAATGCTATAGCACAGCTAGAAACACAGATCTCCAAAGATTCAGATGAGTACTTTAACTACAATGTCATTCATTGCTATTGCTAGGAAGAAATATGGGCACATGCAGAATACACATGGACAACGTACTGTAAGACAGCTGTAAAAAGTACTTAAATGAGGCAAAGTTGAACCAGTCAAACAGTTTGATACTGGTTTATTTCATGTGAATAGACTCTGTTCATCTGTGGATAAGTCTGTAACTATCTGTAATTACTGAGGTGTCCAACACTAGTTTTCACACAGGGGAAAAAGTAACAGAAAAGTCTGGATTTTCTTGGAATACCTCAAGTGTAACACATTAAGAATGACAGATTTTATCACTGTTCTATCAAGTCATAAACCATTACTTGTAAAAATAGCACATAATTTAGAGATTAAATGCATTTTTCATTTATTTCAATTTACTAGAGCAGGAAAACAAACATGTTTCAAGGTACAAATACTTGGCTATATGTTACTGGTTGACACTCCGTTAGTTATAGCATAACTTCATAACACAGCACCATGAGGCTGCAACATAAATCTCTAAAACACCACAATCTGATTAAATACTCTTTTATCTACAACAGTGAAGTCAAGCATCCATATTTTGTTTCGCCTTTATACTGAACAGCTCTCCTTTGCACCCATATAGCATCTTCTTCACAGCTGAAAGATCTAGTTATGTCCTTTCCAGGCTATCAACACTGAGGATGAGAAAGAAGTTTAATCAAAATTAAATGCAATAATTTGTTGTAGCTTAACTCCTAAAAAAGTGCTTCCAGTCCCTTTAGACCAAAACCAAGCAATCTCACCTTAAAGGCAGTTGCCAGAACATTAAGTTATCATCTTAGGTCAGCAACATGGTGCATGGAGGTTTTGAGTAGTGGCTGAAGGCAGATTACCTAGAGTCATTTAAGGAGCAGTTTCGATAGATCAAGAACCACAGGTTCATGAACTTATGAAATGGGAGAGGTAATGAGATCAATGTGCCCGACTAGCACAACAGAGGCTGTAGGACTGAATCACTGAATCAATCTACTGCAGTGGTCATATCCTGGTTTAGAAGAACATTCTAAGTAGTTTTTTAAACATTTCACTGAAGGACAGTACATCACAATCTTTCAAAAATAGCTGCCATTACTAGTTACTGCTGTTACTAGTCTAAGCCTACTTATCTTTGAGCTTTAGACCATGTCTAAACCATCCAACTGGCCTCTTGACCAGTTTGAAGGAACCTCCATTATCAAAGTTTAGGTCCTTATGTAGATTCTTTTGCAAGGTGAAGAAAATCAGCTCCAGATGTCTCTCAGCATCCAGGTCTACTTTCCTAAATATTTTAGGAACAGACATATCTAAGATCTCATCACCTCCCCAACTCTACCTGTCACTTCTTTATGTATATTCAATAATTCTATTAGCCCTTCTGATCCTGTCAGAAAAAATCCCACTGTAATAGTTCACATTGACTTGATCAACCACCACACCATCCAAATCTTTTTCAAGGTCTGTATCTCTAAGGGAAGAGCTCTCAGTCCTAAAATTATATTCTAAATTTCTTCTTCCTAGAAATGTGTATTTCTGCCTGTCTTAAAACACAGCTTACTGTGTTTTGAGCCCCATTTACCAAGAAAGCTTTCTTCCATGTCACTAAAAAAAAATATAAAAAAAAATCTCAAAATAATACTCTTCCCATGGAACAAATCCCACAGGCCCACTAGAAACATCTTAATCAAAAGCCACTGGTTTGGGATGTTCCAGTTACTGAGGTTTTGTCCATTTAATTTGTGCCATGTTTATTTATTAATCAAAACACTTAAGTGAAAAGCCTTGCAGAAATTTCAGTGTATTCCATCGAGGTATTTACAAACCAGATTCAGCTCTGATAAAAATACATAAAAATATACAGTTCACTACACATCTATTTTCCACAAAACCACACTGGTTAGCATTCTATTCCCATCTCATTAACAAGGATGGTTAATAAATCAGTAATCACAGGGATGAAACTTTTTAGTCATTATAATGTAATATGGCTAAACCATTTGGCGTTCAACTAAACAAAGAAGAGCTGTGGTTATTCAAACCTTCTACCTTTCCTGCACTAGAACCGACAACAGAACCAGCTCTGCCTAACAAGGAGCCAAAGCCATGGGTAAAGCAGATTCTGCTATGTGGAAAAGCTACTCACTGCCTGCCATTGGCTTGTTTTCACACCTGTTTTTCCTCTTTCTTTCACTCTTTTAAAACAACAACTCATACTCCTTTTACTTTTCCTAAAGACTACAACACACTTATTGAAAATAAATATTCTAATATTTACATTCCATGTTCTCGAGGCAAAAAAACCCAAAACAAACAACAAATGAATAGCAGCATGGCCACTCCCTGTAGTTGGTGAGGTTAGGAATACATGAAAGATGTATATATAGACAGTTTAAAAGCCAAGTTTCTAGTTATAAAAAAAAAGAAAATCCAGCTATTTTGAAAGCTGGAAGTTCTCTGCCTCCCCCCACCCCATCCCCCAGACCAGGAAACCCCCTCTTCCTTTGATTCTCTTCATATTATTAACAGTTTTGTTTCGTATAGTAATTTTTCTTTCAGCTTTTTAATTTGCAAACAATTTGTACAATCAAAGTCTCCCTTCTTTCTCTTAAAGAATTTTTACACAGGTCATAACTTCTCATATTAAATAAATTCATTTAGTTAGTGATATACTGCAGTTTTAACAGCCTGAAATTTCACTGACCTCTTCTATTTGCTAACCTAAAGGCAAGGAATAGTTTCACTCAATATAACTAATGTATCTTACAGTGTATTTAGCCCCAAGAGCATAAAAAAAGCCTATGGCAAACCTATTTCCCGTAAAAATTTCATGTGCATCTGAGTCATCTGAAGTATTTTTATTTAAATGCTCAACAACTCCTACACATTTTGATCTAGGATTTTAACGCTACATTTTAAATAACTGATCCTTTACATAGTGACACTGTAATTTGGAGCTACCAACCTATTCTATCTAACAGCTGAGATTGTAATGGTCTACCACATGAGAGATCTTAGAGGTGGCCGAGGTTTGGAACAAATCACTCTGTTGCCTGGAAAAATCTGTCTGTCATTTGAAAATACATCTTAGTTGACACCAGTACATTATACCATTTCTCAGCATTTTACTCTCTCTTGTTATTTTAGTGGGACATAGTTAAGGACAGTCAGCTATGCTGCAGAAAATATACAAACAGCTGTTCAAAAGTTCATAACATCTCTCATACACTGGAATAGTCATATTCAAGGGTTGGTTTCCACACAAATTTTAAAGCACAAATCTGCTCTGAAAAGTGACTTAATAAATGCCACTGTGGTAAATGGTCCCACATTTGTCTTCTCTCAAATTTCACACCACATGCGCTGCTTACATGCAAAATATGTTGTTGTTGTTGTTATTTTTTTTTTAACTGCTCAGCTTACAAGCAACTCAGTATCTGAAAATCCAGCTCTAATAAATATGGCACCAGCCCATAAAGCAAGATTACTAACTTCTAGCTATACCATCAGCACACACATGAGCCAACACAAAATCAAACAGTGCCCTCTTCCATGGTGGTTTTGCTCTGCACAGGTGGATGAAGAAAAACTAGAAGTAGTGAGAATTGTTTACTAATGACTTACAAATAAAAAGAATGAGGGAGGACTGAATACACATTAAATAAGAAAATTCTGTCTCAGCAGTCACTTTTTGGTCATTGCTGCATTTTATATTGCTATGTATTTTAACATTTGTCTTGTTATAGAGGTTAGCAAATCATCTACATGCAAGCAATGCTCCAACCACCAAAACAAATAAACATTCCCACCTGAAAGAGAAAATCAAATCAGCTTATTAGTATTTATTTGAATATTAAAAAAAACTGGAAATTAAGTACAAAATTGGTTACTATTAAATAAGCAAATCTTAATACCTTCAGGGAAGCAGATTTTTTTTTGCATGTGTTTGTTTTGTTTTGTTTGGATTTTTTAATCTGTTAACATATGGGTTTAGAAATCTATTAAAGAGTCTCTTCAAGCAACAAAGTATATAAACATAATAATGTAAACCTCATTTGTAGAGCTGATGTTTATAGGTAGGGAAACTGAAACACATGGGTCTAGTGTGACCTATTTAAGACAATACAGGAAAAGTGTGGCCTCAAAGGCATGTGAAAGCACAGTGACAATCTTAAACATTAAAGAAGCACTGGAAAAAATCTTAAGAGACAGTTGGAAAAAAGGAATTGTCATGAAGAAGAAAACACAACCTAGTACAAACTGACCCTTAACACAGGAAACCAGTTGACCAAACTGAAAATTATTCCTGTCTCATTTAACATCTGAACACACTGAACATGTTTTAAGGATAAAAAAAAAATTAAAAAGTTGGTAAGCCAGTCATCCAGTTTAAACATACGTATGTTTAACACATACATATTGTCACAAAACCCATTTGGGATGTTCTTCAACTGAAGAAAAAAGAGACATATAGCACACATATACATAGAGTTTGTTTATGACAAACAGCCTTCCAATAAAAAAGATACATTAAAACATAGTAATTAAAATACAGAGGCAGTCCAGTAACCATCTTTTTTTGAGTGCAAATGGCATCTGAGACAGATACAGAAATCAAAGGGATTCTTTCAAATGAATACAGAGACTCTTACATTCTGCTCTGTTTACACACACACAAACACAGAGAGAGAGGTAAAGGAAACCCTAATTCAACTCAAAATACAGTTTCAACAGAATTACAAGAGGAATTAAGTTAGTTAACATTGTTCAAAAGTTAACATTTAAAGCTGTGAACTAAAAATCTTAATGACAAACCAAATGGGAGTTGCACTGCAAAACACGCTAGTATCTTATAGAGAAAAATAGAGGAAAAAGGCCAATGAAGATGTACTTCTGCTTCTATGGCTCCTTTTTGGTTTTGAATGAATGATACCACTTAAGAGTGGGAATTCATAATCTAGACAGGTCACAGACCCAGCTTGCATAGACCAGATCTGAGAAAAGGCAGAAAAACTGCGCAACTATCTGTGCCTCCTCATGCAGATACAGGTACCCAGCCGTACCCAAGTCCTCAGCCAGCGAAGGGTGAAGCTCCCATCAGAAGCAGTTGTGCCATTACATCCTCATCAGGACAAGCAGCCTGGTGTGGAAGCTGCCTTACAGCACTAAGGCTGCAACTCTACCTTAGCTTAAGTTAAACCTGCACTACTTCAGCCTCCACCCACAGCTGCATTTTCCTGGCATTCATCTGATTAGGATGTACACAAACAACCTACTCACAGTTACTTCATTTTCTTGTTTTCCACATCAACAAGATGAGGCCAAGAACTTTGATTTTGCTGGAAAACTCTTAGAAAATGTTCAAGGGCACTTCAAGCTTTAAGTATAGCCCATCCAGCTGTTGAAGTGAAAGCAAAGCAAACAATGAGCAAGCCCTTGCCTCCGCCAGCAGCACAGCCAGGCCGGATGGACGCTGCTGCTAAGACTGAAAAGGGATGCCTGCCAACCCACTTGTCACTGTCCATTCCCCTTATCTTAATAGCTGTGCACTTGGAACATTACAGCAGCACTGCCTGCACACAATAGCTATGATGGGGTCCAGACAGGCTTTCTAACAAAGTAATACTCTCTTGATTTATTTTACACATCTCTCCATCTCTAATACTTTTCTTCTTTGCCATTCAGCTAAATGCTCCTCTCAGCAGCAACCTTCTTCCCTTTATATTTCGGTCCTATGCTGGCACACTCTTTACATTAGAGAATTTTATCATCCTCACCCAGCACCACATTAAACCAACTGTACAATTACACTGAAATCGGACAAATTTCACCTCAAAGTGAAGGACTATTCAAGTGCTTTACTTAATAAAGAGCATAATACCATACTGAGATTCTTCTCCCTGCAGATTATTTCCTTTGAAATATGATGCATTCTCTCTTCAGAACTAATGTATTGATTGATTTCAAACTACACATACTATTTTTCATGGGTGCATTTATCTTCCAGCATACTGAATGGTTTGCGCTGTATAGCATCTATTTTTCTTTTTGCTGTATAGCATCTATTTTTTCTAACCATGAGTAAAAATTTGATAAAATAAAGAAAATGCCTGGGGAGGCTTTTCTGTTTCTTGAACCGTTACACACAGTATTCAATGATCTATCACAATACGCTAGAAGTACTTTTAGTATTACTTTATAAAACTATAAACCAAACATATTTAAATCATAACTACTCTGTCATCAACAGAAATCCTGCAAAAGCAGGACTGGGAGTGAGACAGACCCCAGAGCTCCAGTTGGAGGGAGGCTGCAAAAGGGCTTCCAAAGGAAGCGGTTAAGGCACCGGGCATTCTCCCCCAGAAGCTTTCCCCTGCGGGCCATGGCTCAGCCAACCATGGGGTTGCTCAGCCAAGGCATGGGGTGAGGCTTGTGGCAGGCGCTGGAGACAGGAAAGAGGCAAAGGCTACAGCATTACAGCAGGAAGTAAACCCCAAGGTATGTAGTGTGGCACAAGATACATAAAGGAAAAGTAATCCACTATAAATATCAGCCAATATCTTAACTGATTTGGTTACACCATTTTTCTCCTACTAGTTAAAATTACCAGCATTACTGCTTTTAAAAATGAACCCAGTTTGATTCTAACCTTTGGCCAGCTGCAGGTTGCAAAGGAAAAGAATCTTCCTTGATAAGTAAACTTATGTCTCTTGTTTCAAATTCCTATGTGAAGTGCATGTTTCACTGGATAAATTCAATTCAATTCATATAAACTTTAAGTCATCAGGAGGTGACCACAGCAATCCAAGCACTCCCTCCAAGATATCCTGTATAGCCGTATAGTACCTTTTCTTTCCCTGTGTCCCCAGACATCTTCATCCTTTCAAACATCAGCTCTAAACTCAGTTAACAAGGCTGTAATATCACCCCTAGTATTATAAATCCATTTTTCTTCCTCAGAGGAAGCATCCTTTCCAGACTCCAAAGAACTTTACGTGAATTAATACAAAATCAATAAAATCACAGTCTCTCTTCTACTCTCCCCCCTATATACTGATGCAAAAGTTACTAGAAAATACTCCTTTTGAACAACATGTTTAAATCTACCTGGATGGTCTCTCTAGGGATACCTTGAATGTAATAATGATGTCTGTAAGGCTATCCTGTCAACCGTGAGACAAAGACAAGAAGGAGAAAAAGTAATAAGCCTAACACGACATACACTAACCCTAACGAGCAGACAGCAACAAGAGAACCCAACTCCTAAGCCACTGACAGATGAACGCTAAAGGTTTGAAAAGGTTCACACAGAACTTTGTAATTGATAAGACCACGAGAAACAAGGGTATCTATGCTTATCAGTCTCATGGAAAACAGCAAACTTATTAAGGAATATTTGAATGGCACAGTGAGACCAGGCAGAAAGATCAGCATCCGGAAAAGCCCTCGGTCAAGGCCAGTGGCTGTGTAAGGGCCCTATGGTGTGGGTACGGATATCAGACATATTTCGGTCTATTATTCAGGGGATCGGTGAATGTGAGTGTGCTTGTGAATCCAGGCAGTGAGGGTGTTCATAGTTCTGCTAACAAACGTCAGCCCTGATCAGCCAAAAAGGAGTAAGTCTGTGCTGCTTGTGCTGTTCACGTTTACGTGAGTGCTGCCTGCATTTATCTTTTCTGCTTCTCTTGTCTTTAGGGCTACCCACGTGTGTATCGTGTGTGTGCATCTGTGCGATACACGTCCAGCCAAAAAAAAGCTGGTTCTGTAACCTGGAACAGCAGCAGTCTCCATCTAACAGACCTGCAGAAGAAACCTCCTGAGCTGAAATCCACAGGATTTGGATTTCCTTACCAGTCTGCAATCTTCCATTTTCAATAATGAATTTTAATCAGAAAGTTATTGTATAAACTCACTGGGGTAAGTATACTCTTCCTGAAACTGCAACTTATTTATTTTATAAAAGTCTTTCCAAAAAAGTCTGATATGAAGAATTTCCTCTTTTAGCCTTGGAAACAGTTAATTAAGTAACAATATTTGGGAGAGCAACTATGTGAAGGATGAAATACCATGGCATATCCTCCTCATTAAAATTATCCCTCTCCCATTAACAAACGTGTTTACAAAAAGGAGACAAACCAAACAGAGCTACTCTGTTTCAATAGTTTATAAAATAGTTCTATATTTTCTACTGAATTAAGAACAGCATAAGCAAACCTACAAGACCATGTAACTCCAAACTTCAGATGGTAAAAATCAGCACCATTTCAGTAGCACAACGGCCACAAAATATCTCCATTTTCCTCCCAGCAACAGCAGTATCACTAGAAGATTCTGCAAGTAGTCTCAAAAACAGAAAATATATATTACATTTAAAATACAAAGTTGTGGTACAATGCTTACAGTCCAGCATCTTCTGAAAGATCCTCCCCTGTGACCTGAAGTCTAACTGCTGCCATACCTCTACAACCACGGTTGTTTAACATCTTCCAGAGAGGTACAGAACTACCGCATCTTGCAGAATCAGGCCCCTGAAGAAAGCCTCAGCTTGTTTGCTACTAATACCACCCAAATAAAATAATTTTTTAAAAAAAATACTTCTAGCTGTCTTTTCACATTGATCAACCCAAGTTCACAGTGTATCTTACTTGCTGGAAAGTGAGTTAAGAAATAAGGCTCCTATTAATTTTTCCTTCAGCACCAATGGGCATCTTTCAGAGCATACCAAAAAGAGAGGTTGTTAAGCAGTGAGAAGAATCCCTCTCTGCTATTTTCCTCCTAATGAACAGTGCATTTTCAGTTGAAAACTTGAAAAATGGCGTGCGAAAACATGTTCTGAATACTTTATTCACTTCTGCCTTTATTGTTGTTTATAACATTTTATACATTTCAAAGGAGCTCAAATCTATACCTCTCACTGGGCTGTCATTAAATATCCATTAATGCAGAATTCTTTTCACATCATCTTGATCAGTGTTACTGCCCTCTCCCTTGTGCTCAACTGCTAAAATTTACCTTGCTTCCAAAGCTTCAATAAGCATTAATTACATCACAATTATACCTCAGATTTTTATTTATTTTTGTCCATCTTACTTTCAATATTTCCCCATTTTTTAGAGGAAGGAGAGGATAACAAAATGTTAGACTCATGAAGGAAACCTAATTATAATATAGATGCTCTGCAAGTTTCCACAAGCCTTAAGGCACTGCAACACACATCTCATCTAATTCAAGTATCTCATGAATGCACCAAAACATTTTTCTGATCATACTGAAAACTGTGCTCATTTAAATGACATTCACAAATGGATTTAAAAGCAATGGCCTGTATATACTTTCTGAATAGCTTTGCTCTTCATCAGAAATGGTTTCGCAAGAAAAGTTCATATCAAGCTTACAGGCCATATTCACCTAAAAAAAAAAAGTTATTTTGCACAAGTTTTAATCTTAAGAGCTTCATTTTTTCCCTAAGATCTTTAATCTTTAATATTATATAGAAGAAACCATAAGAGAGGGATTTTTAATAGAAGACCTATAAAATGACAAGCTTTATAAAAATACTGCTTTTCCTACATCCACTCACAGTCTGAATCAAAATCTGAACTGATGTGTAAGATATAAAAAAACTGGATGAAACAACATATGCTTTCATAGCCTTCAGTAAATTATTTTGTTATTCTAAGTCACCATTTTAAAGCCAATGTAGAAACTTCAGGTATTAGCATACATTCCGCTTCAGAGGACTTTTCAATTACTGATGTATCTAACCATGCAGCAGAATGCTACATTTGGTTTACACATAAAAAAAACCACATTTGTCTCTAGTGGTCTTCTCATCTACCAATATAATAAATTCAATAGATATAGTATGTTTCAAAATTTGATTTAAAGAAAAAAAATTAAAACTGCCAAAGATACAAACCAGGAAACTACGGCAAGCATCAGCTGTAGTAGGAAGAAAAGTAATTAAGAGGAGGAAATATGAATCAAGATACAGACATTTGAAACTTGCTGAAAGGGAAGAAACAGAAGAAAGTTCAATTGATGAAAAAGTTAAGTAAAGATCTTGAACAAGTCTGAAGCAAAGGCAGATAGGGAAAATTTAACCATGGCTTTTTCAAAAAGCTAGGAAAGAGTTGTAGAAGAATTCAGTAACCAAAGTGGATAAACAAGAAACAGAGAGTTGTCACATCTGCTGTTAGAAAAGATGTCAAATGGACAAAGGTCTGCTTATGGGAAGGAAATCAAAACAAAGATGGGAATGAAATAATTAGCGTTATTGCAGAAAGGAAAGGTCAGATGAAAGAGTTCGTGCTACGCCATGATGTATTTTGTCTGACAGTGAAGTACAGAGGATTTTAAAACAAGCTCTGACAGTCACGAGCGATGGATTTAAGACTTTGTATAAAAGGAACTGCTGAATGCCAGTGAGAAGATGTATAAGATGGGATGAAAGTATGTGATTTTCACAAGCTCCTCTTTCAATGACACAAGAAGGGGTACTAAGACATCTGTACTTAAGCAAAATCTGAAGTCATGAAAATACTAAGAATAATTAAAATAATAAAGTCTCATAGTCTTTTTGTTGCTTTCATATCTTTTGCTAGTAACACACTTGAATCTCTTTTAGATTTTATCCTCTCCCTCCAAATGAGACCAAGAAACAACTTATACCATTAGTCCATTAGGCTTACATACACACACTGATTACAACCACACTTGTAACAGCAAATTCAGCCAACAGTCAGGCACCTGATCAGGCTTCTGCAGTACAGTCATGACACAAGGACTTGGGTAGTTCTTCTTCCTTCACATCACTGAGATGCCAGCCAAACGTTCAAACTCAACTAGGTAATTGCTGCTGAGTGATTATGTTATCTTTTGGGAAGGGAAACCTTACAAGGTGGGAGAATTTTTAAATACTATTGGGAAGTGGTAAAAGTGGCCACGTGATTCCTTTTTACTGTGAGGCAGTTCAGATTTTTCCCTAGCATTCTTTTGTTAATGAAGGACTGATGACTTGCCTCACTGACAATATTAGTGCCCCCCAAAATATTACTGAGGAACCAATGTCTGAAATGGCCAAAAGAATGTTTATCTATGACACTTATCTATGATTTCTAAATTATGCCACAGAACTTCTCCCCATAGTGTGAATCTAACTAATTACCCATTTTCTGTTAAGAAAAAAATTGAATAATATCGGCCCCACATAGTAGCAATGCAGCTTCTTCATGGGTCACTGGAAGAGCAGATCATCTGACCACAAGACCAGCTTAACACGACCCTAGAGAATGGAGCTAGTGCTTGTCTCTGCCTGGATGTGAAAAAAGGGCAGAACTTAACATATTTTCCCAACTATTGCTATTACAGCCACCCAAGCAGCAACAGCTCACTGTCAAGAATCCCAGACATAAAAGATGACTTAGCAATAAGGCAGAGTAACAGAAGTACGTTCAATCTGTGTGCCAGCCTTACCTTATATAGCCTGTATTAATTAATATATAAAATGAATTGGTATGTCAAACTTGAATGCCTTCTGAAGTGAGGGTGAAGGATCATCTTTAACCACAAGGTTAAAGAGACAACAGGGAGGCAAATGAGGTTCTTCCAAAGGAAATCCTGAACTCCCACCTTCCTGCCCCTTCTTTCCTTTTAAGTCTCATCTCCTTCAAATTTGGATATTAGGTTACTAAATTGTTTGTAAGACCATTTCAAAAGTTAAATGACAATCAGTAAACTGAATACTTCATCATATGCAAAGAATTTACCATATGAAGTATTTTTCACCTCAAATTGCTAAGCTACAAATAAAAAATCTGAACATGCATGCAATGACTGAATGCAGTAACGCAGCCCTAAAAACTAGGCACACATTTCACAGTACCTCAATCAGAAGTCCCCTTTTTTAACATATGTCCTTCTTCTTTTACACACTGTCATTCATTTCTTTTATTTCATTTCATTAAGGATAATAATTAGGTATAATGTGAAAAACACTAATGCAGTAAGGTAGGTTACAAGGAACTTGACACTTTCCATGCATTATAACATGAAGCTCTGGTAACAGACCAACTGGTTAAGCATTTGATCACTGAAGTCTGATGTCCAACATACAACAGAGTCACTCAAAGTATGAATTTGCTAGTGAGCAGCAGATAAATTGGAAAGTCATAAATCAGCCTCTCCTTCTTCATTTATTAAGCTTCAGCCTTGAAACCTGACAGCATTGCTTTCTGTAAAATTGACAATTTCATCTATAGCACAGAAAACATTATTTCTTTGCAGCTAACTTCAAATGCAACACTTCGCTGAAGAAGAGGTGAGATATCTTGTAGATGTCAAATGACATGGCAAAGCAGTAGATGTGGTCTATCTTGATTTCAGAAAAGCATTTGACACCGTCTCCCACAGTATCCTTGCGGATAAGCTGAGGAAGTGCGATCTGGATGATCGGGTGGTTAGATGGATTGTGAACTGGCTGGAGAAAAGAAGCCAGAGAGTTGT
>VZTO01009802.1:224415-266786 GCA_013400615.1 Syrrhaptes paradoxus
AGCACTGGAACAGGCTGCCCAGAGAGGTCGTGGAGTCTCCTTCTCTGGAGACATTCAAAGCCCGCCTGGATGCGTTCCTGTGTGATCTGATCTAGGTGTTCCTGCTCCGGCAGGGGGATTGGACTAGATGATCTTTCGAGGTCCCTTCCAATCCCTAACATTCTGTGATTCTGTGATTCTGTGATTCTGTGACTATAACAGGACTATAGAGGTAGACTTTCAAATTAAATGTGTGAAGTAAGCTTTGACTTTAAACTGAATACTTCAGTGCCCAAACGTACCTTGAAGTTTTCACAAATCCCCCCAAATTACTTTGTTCAAATACAAACCTTAAGAGACACTAGAACTTCTAGCACTAATCGCTAGCCATCAGTGGACAAAGTCAAACCGGATAAAGTCACCATTTTCAGAGCAGGGCAAAAAAACAACACTTTTTATTGCTTTGGAAATTAGAAGCTTTGAGTATAAAGCAAGCCTTTCATAACATGTAGTGCTGGGATCTCACATTTATCCATTATCTGGAGAAATTCAAAACCTTCTCACAGAATGATCTCTGAACTCAAAAGACATCCAGCTGTGTTCCACATGACTGGTACATGAGAGGGTCAGGAAACTGTTTTGGTCCATAACAAATAATACAGAAGCGGTTTGCAAACTTATGGTCTGCAATTTAAAGGTGTTTAAATGCCAGAGAGAAGCCAGACTGTGGATACTAGAATTATCAAATTACAACCAAAATTAATGACGCTATTTGAATAATTCATGAAATAAATTCTGATAGCCCTAATAACACTGATGCAAGAAGTCAGCACTTTTGCTTACCTGTTGAGCAAGTGGTAGTCTGAAGATATTTCAGAGATACACTTTCACTTCCCCTTCCCCTAACCATCTTCAGCATTTGTTAGAGCACATATGCCAAACACTTTCTTTTTGTGAAACAAACCCTTCCACTGAATGCAACTTAAAAAAATTGATGCTCCCACTAACCTCTTACTTTTCAAGTTAAAATAAAGCTCCACTGTTACTAACAACCGATATTGCATAAGGCTTTGTGTTATCCTGTTACTTAAGTCAGAACAGCCTTCCTGTGTGCAATGTAGTCCCGAAAAAAAACAATGAACTTGTACTACACTTATTTCACAATATATTTAAGTATTTTTCTTCACTGAGCAATCCATATTACAAAATCTATTTCAATAACTGAGGTAGAAATCAACTTACCCTATGTTTTTCCTTTACTTTCTTCCTGTATTCTTCTTTGTCAAATTTGTCTTCTTCCTGCAGTATCACTTTTGCTTTGTCTAAGTTGATACCACTGGCATCATCTTCCTCATCTGCTTTCGCCAAACTGCATTTTTGCACAGGCGGCCACTGCTGCACTAACTGAATTATACATGTCAACAAGAAAAACAATGGTTAGAATCATCTTTTCCACAAAGTTTTTATGCCCTAAATATTCCAATATAGTATTTTTCTAGACTAAATATAAAGGCCATTTGCAAAGGAAACAAACAAATAAAACTTTTGCACAATACAAACTTAGATATCTTATTTAACATCACATTCAGTCAAAAATTAGTATTTGAAAATAATGTCTCCATTACACTGTGTTAGTATTTAGTGGATTCACTTGAACTTCGTCCCCTATTTTTCTCTCTTTGCCTAATGGAATAAATAATTTATAATTTCGCTAGTCATTTGAGGAAAAAAAATATTTGCTTTCAAGAATGACTCTCCAAAATATATGCAACAGAACAAAACAGTAGTAAATCTAAACAGTATGTTTTCATGTAAATAATCAATATTGCAACATATTAACTTAGAGAAAAATGAGATAAGCTTTCATCGTACTACACAAAAAACCATGACTGCAGGTTCATGTTTTAAGGGAAGCAAGAAAAGATGAGGAGGGTTTTATTGGTTATTGTACAAAAACTGGATTGGAAATGTTTGATGATTCAAATCTGACTTGTGGAAGACATGCTGAACACATCCAGCTTCCCTTAAATATCTGAAACTCTCAAGTGAAGACAAAGACTACACATTCACCAAAAAATATCCCCATCCATCTTATGACCTGATAGCTTATACCTCATGGTATAAGCAAACATCATCTGGGGTTAGTATTTGCAAAATCATTCTTGCTTATGGATTGGTAGAGTAGTCACTCTTAAAAAGAAACTATATGGCAGAAAATATAGAATGTCTTTCAGATACAAATGAAAAACCAAACATGTTTAGGACTCCCCAGTGCACACAGGGTGCTACTCACCTGCATATTGACAAACCCAACTTACTGCTTCCACCTCCTTTTGTAAAATGGAGTTTGTGTACTTTGTTTTTCTATAAAGGTACATTTCTTAAAGGGGTTTTATTTTATCAAAGAGAAGCATGTGGAGTAGAACAGTTGAATGTCAAAGCACAGTTTTACACAACTCAGAAAAAAAGCAGGAACTACATCCATAGATGTAAACGTTTCCTGAAATAAGTCACCCCTTCTTCACTGGTTTACTTTTCTAACTATAATCTTTGTGCTAATTTTTTTTCCACCATCCTCACTCCTTTTTGCTTCACTGCATAGATAGATTTGCATACGTATTTTAAAATGAGACAACAGCTTCTGAATATCTAAAAATATCTGAAGATACCATTTCCAGTCAATGAGACACCCTCTAAAACCTTCTAAATTTTGCCTAATATCAGTAATTATATGGCTATACTCCCTTCACCTGTAATATAAAATGCTTTATTTTATTTGGTCACAAAAGCAAATTACACACTTGTAAAGGTGACCTCTCAGTTTATCCTCTACTGAAATTAATCTAGAGTGTAAAAAATGCTACTTTTTCTTAATGCTGGAAATGTAAAAACAACGTATGTAGCATCTGAAGCTGTGAAATAAAATGTTAGAGGAGTTTACGGAGTGTGGAGACTTGCTAGTGAGGTTATCACCACATTGAAACCCTAGAGCGACTAACATCCACAACAGTTCCTTTTGGTATAAAATCAATACGTTTTTTCAGGGGCTATTAAAAGATCCAATTAAATTACTGGCAAATTTCAATGCACTGCTACATCAGCACAAGTAGAGAAAATTTGGTACTTCCTTAGCTTTCCTAACAAAACTTTTCATCTAGAAATAGTGAATGCTCTAAAGTAAACCAGAGACTTCTTTTAATTCCAGTACATTAAGTCAAGACTTGGGGGATCTTTGTCACTATCTACAGGAAAAAATTGTTTTACATTTCTGTAAGGAAAAAATAGGCTCTTGATTCCACCTTAAACTGAAGATAATAGGCAGAAAAGAGGTACAGTTCCGTGCATCCACTAACTGCTCCCAAACAAGTATCTCACACATACGAAGGTGAAAAGAAGTCAGTGCTCAGCATTTTTCCCCCAGTGGAATTGAATTCTAAATGGAAGCTCAACAGTTTTGAAAAACTTACACTAATTATGAAAACCACACACTTTTGAGAAATGTATCTTTTTATACAAAGTATTTTTGTCTTTCTATAGAAACTGCAAATCCAGTTCCCACCAAAACACAGTTATGTTGAATTGATCTTACCTCTCCATCTTCAGTAAAGACTATTTTTGTGTTGACTTTAAATTTCTTCTTCAAGATTTTTTTAGCTTCTTGGGTTTTAGTTGTTTTTTTCTTCAGCTTTGATTTTGATGCATTCTGTATAAAAGAAAACGAGATTTCCTTTGGGTTTTTTTCTAGTTACAGAGTATATGCTACAAACTTTCTTAAAAGCAATTACATATATTAAAATGTATTTCCTAAAATACATGAGTAGCAGTATTTTCCAGTAAAAATTAGCTAACAGACATTTTCATAAAGGTGTTTTAAGCAGGATGTTTCATGAGGAACTAATTTATAACTCATTCTGATAACAATTCAGCATAGCTGACATCCTGTCAGCAGCAGGACACCTGACTCATTCAAATCTCACTAACTTTTTTGGGACAAGGACACTAGATTCACCAGCTTAGGCTGTTAGCAAGCCTCATCAGACAAGAAATCCAGTATAACTGACCAAAGCCATTAGCTACAACTGCTCAGATATCGCTTTCATCTCACTTGTCATCACATTGTCCCCAGGCACCACAGCACAACAGTTTTGAGTTATTTCTGTGTCAGTGAAGTGCAGAAGTGGCCATGCAAGAACCTTCCCATTTCATAACTCTCGTCCCTTGCAGTCCCATCGGGGTGAAGAATGTCAGTGCCAGGAGACATTTACCAAACTTAGCATTAAATAACATTCAGAATCACAAAAGTTATTTACATCATAGGGAAAAAGTTGTAGTGAAACAAAGTGCTAAAGACACCAGGGAAACTAATAAATGAGTTGGCAGAGACTGTGAAATCCAGACATTAACACCACTTCCAGCAGGTTGAGGTTGTTCTTTCCCGACTACCACTGAGAAAGTAACACTGATCAGAAAAAGAAAATATTATCAGCAAAACAGTATCCCTGTATAAAACATACTGATGCTGAAGTTATTTTCTGTGTGTGCATTCTTGCTGTTAGAAAGGAGAGGTGAAGAAGTCACTTCTATTTTTGAGAGAGATTGAGGATGTAGCCAGAGTATCTTCTCATTTTGGAGGTATCTGCAACTCTGGGAGGACCATTTTAATTACTTCTGGAAAAGTCAGTGGAAAATAAATCGCAGATGGCCTGCATAGGTTTCACAGAGCCACCCATCTGGTGGCAAAATCATGGAAACAAAGAACATGGAGATTTCCAACCTCCAACTCTTCTTCTGAGAGCTCTTCTGTCAAGAACACAGGCCATGTGTTCAGGCATCTAACAGGACACAATACACAGAGGACATTTTAAGCAGTAACTGCCATTGCATAAAGTATTTTATAGCAAAAGATATTTTACAGGAATAAGTGGAGACTCCATAGAAGAACCACATTCATCATCCTGTAAAGACTGCAAAGCTCCACTACTCAGGAAAAAAAAACCTGAAAAACAGTCACCAAACTGTCTAAATTTCTGATAAATAATAGAAAGTGGTCAAAACAAAAAGAGAGAAAAAGGAAAAACTGAACTTTTTCTCACTTTTCTCTTTTATTTTGATCATTTTAATCAGTTTCATGTTCTATACCAAATCCACTATAAAAGGAAGCAAAGAAAATTAACTCAGAAAGTCACTGTCATTATGATCAGCAAACTAATGCACTGAAATATGAACTATAGAAGAGAAAAATTACAGTCTTCCTAACAGGAAAAATGATTTGTGACAGCTACTGCACTGTGTCATCAAGTAATGACCATATCTGTTATAGAAAATAGTAACTGTAGTAACACTCATGTCCTCAGTATTGTCATACAATTTTTGTTGTACTGTGCAGCTACTACTACTTTGGCACACCTTTAACAGCTCAGAAAGCTGTGCTATTCTCAGCCTCACACAGAGCCTCACCTCTGTACCTGGGAAGACAATGGAGCAGATCCTCCTCAAAGCCATGTTAACGCACGTGCGAGACCAAGGGGTGATCCAAGACAGCCAACACAGCTTCACCAAAGGCAGATCTTGCCTGACCAATCTGGTGGCCTTCTATGATGTAGTGACGACATTGGTGGACAAAGGAAGGGCAATGGATGTAATTTACCTGGACTTACACAAAGCCTTTGACACGGTCCCTCACCACATCCTTCTTTCTACATTGGAGAGGTATGGATTTGAACACTGGACTGTTCAATGGATAAAGAATTGGTTGGCTGGTTGCCGCTAAAGGGATGTGGTCAACGGCTCTATGTCTGGATGGAGGCTGGTCACAAATGGTGTCCCTCAAGGGTCTGTCTTGGGACCAGTGCTCTTCAACATCTTTATCAACGACATAGATGAGGGAATCAAATGGACCCTCAGCAAGTTTGCAGATGACACCAAGCTGAGTGGTGCAGTTGATACAATAGACGGAAGGGATGCCATCCAGAGGGACCTGGACAGGCTGGAGAAGTGGGCCCATAAGAACCTAATGAGGTTCAACAAGACCAAGTGCAAGGTGTTGCACTTGGACCAGGGTAATCCCAGGTACTTGTATAGACTGGGAGAAGAATTCCTTGAGAGCAGCCCTGCGCAGAAGGACTTGAGGGTCCTGGTGGATGAGAAGCTGGACATGAGCCAGCAGTGTGTGCTTGCAGCCTGGAAGGCCAACTATGTCCTGGGCTGCATTAACAAAGGGGTGGCCAGCAGGGAGAGGGAGGTGATTGTGCCCCTCTACTCGGCTCTTGTGAGGCCCCATCTGGAGTACTGTGTCCAGGCCTGGGGTCCCCAGCACAGGAAGGATGTCGAGCTCTTGGAGCGGGTCCAGAGGAGGGCCACTAAGATGATCAGAGGGCTGGAGCACCTATCCTGTGAAGAAAGGTTGAGGGAACTGAGCTTGTTTAGTTTGGAGAAGAGAAGGCTCCGGGGAGGCCTCATTGCTGCCTTCCAGTGCTTGAAGGGAGCCTATAAACAGGAAGGGAAACGACTGTTTACTGGAGTTGATAGTGACAGGACAAGGCGGAATGGTTTTAAACTAAGAGAGGGGAGATTTAGGTTGGATATTAGGCGGAAATTTTTCACACAGAGGGTGGTGAGGCACTGGAACAGGTTGCCCAGAGAAGCTATGGATGCCCCATCCCTGGAGGTGTTCAAGGCCAGGCTGGATGGGGCCCCGGGCAGCCTGCTCCAGTGGTTGGCAACCCTGCCCACAGCAGGGGGGTTGGAGCTAGATGATCTTTAAGGTCCTTTCCAACCCAGGCCATTCTGTGATTCTATTCCCTCACTTGCTTATCCTGAAAACATAAACTGTTTGAAAGTCTGCATCACCATAAAACCCTCACCTTGAAACATGGACTACCTAGTAGAACAACAGGAACTGTCCAAAGGAAGAATTTAAAAAGAGATGTACTTCAAGGCAGTAGGATTATAATTTTCACTACCACAACATTTTCTTTCACTAGTTGCTTTTGGTTATATATATATATTTTTTTTAATAATCTTTTGTTTCTGAACTGGTAGTATTATTGGTAGCAGCATAACATGCTAATGTAAAAAAAAGGTAACTGGAAGTTTCAAATTGGTACATCAATAGTATATAAAACTATATTTAAATGTAAATCTCAGATGTTTGCATTTCTTGGTTTAAAAAAGCTTTTTCTTGGATAAAGAGCACAAATATCCAGTGAGCTGTCTTTGCATGCATATATAGGCAATATTTCCCTCATTGTACACCTAAAAAGCATAGTGCAAGATCAGTGTGTGAATTTGGGAGGCTTACAATATGCAGGAAAGGTTAAGAGATCAGAATTTTAAAAAACAAGCAGGAAAGAGCATTAGTATACAACTCTACACACCCCATAAATAATTAAACTGTGTTTTTTAATGGGATGCTTTCAATTGCTTTACTAAACTAACACACTTCAAAGATGATGGCAATTAAGGCTCCCTCAGCTTGAGATATCGTGTCCTGACTGACTGTCACAGTTTCAGACCAAATGGTCTCAGATATCAAAACATTTTCATCACAGTTGCAGGCACAATTTTACAAAGTACATGGCTTCACTGTTCATCAGGAGAAGTGGTGCAGCCCAGGAGGGAAGTTGGGTGGGTCAGTGCAGCAGTTTCTGACACGGCTTCCCTGGCTCAAGGGGGAGGCTGCGTGGTCCAGAACAGCCAGGCCGGTCAGCCATGGGTTATATAGTCCTGAGGCTACTGGGGAGTCCCATAAATGCTGCTTTGGTCCTCTCCTGGGTACCTCTCTCACACTGTTCTGAAGTCCCTACGCAGTTCTAAAGTCTCTCCCTTCTGCCACCTAAGTCTCTCCCTCCATTTTTCTCCGGTCTCTCCCCCTATCTCCTGCCTCAGCATCTGCCACTCTACCTGGAACACATCTGAGCCAGGATTTCCTTTTTGTCTTAATGCAGGATGGGTTGTCTACATTCATCTCATCTCACGGCCTCCTCCCCCACCCAGGCTACCCCTGTGGCCCCCTCACCCAAATACCTAATGCCCTCACCCAAAGTTCTAATGCTTTGCTTTAGAAATGCTTTGCTTTTGCCTGTCTTTGCTTTGACCCCACATTTGAATGGCTACATTGAAACACTGAAACATCAATTTCCCATCAAGCAGGGGTCTGATTCACCCATTGTAAGCAGCATAACACCAATGGAGAGCAGACCTCAGGCTTTCCTAATCTGCAGTGCCAGCCCCCGGCTCCCTGTGTTTCCAAGCCATTCTGCTTACTTATTTCCCATTTTCATCTTTTGTGCCAGAAGATACCTGGCAATTTCCAAGCAGCAGGTTGGCATTTAACCCACATTTTCCATGGCTGCATCTCTTTCCTGCACAATGAGTTCACCACACCATCAAACAACACCAGCTGCTGGTGGCTGCCAGAGGATCTCCTCCACCTGTTAACCTCAAGTGCTGCAAAGAGTACAACTGCAACAACCCCTCTCTAACTGCTCAGTAAACAGCTGAAATCTGGGGTCACAGGCTTTGCAGGCAGAAGCACTGTCACATCAGCAGATACGAGTGAACAGTGAGTTTCTGCTGACAACCAGACCTTGCTCCTAACACAAGCTATGGGTCTGGGCATTTTAAAGGGAGCTGGGAGGGCACAGCAGCTCCCCACACTGACTGGCTCACTTGGAAAACGCTGCATCTCAAAACCTGCTCAGCTCATATCTACCTCAGTAAATCCATTTCTAAAGCTGAATTGTACCATCAGATAAGCCGTGGATTCGAACAAAGTGGACGTGCGTGATCTGGGCACAGGCTTTCATGTTGCTGTTAGCTATCACAGGGATTCCACAGCTGAACTCGCCTTGCTAACACAAGTTAAAGCACCAGCCGATGCACACACACTTCCTTGGCAAAGGGAAGAGGCTACCTGCTGCTCAGCAGCGTGTACATTTTGCCCTATGCTCAATAAAACAGGCCCTCAAGTCTCACCTTTTCTTTGATGAAGATGTGGCAATAGTTAAACTGATAAAACAAGATCAGAGTGACAATCAACCTCCTTAAAATGGGATATAACAGTTAAGCTTAGAAGTTAAGAGTCATGCAAGTTTATAAAAATTTCATAAAATGTAGGCTCAGCTGCAGGGCTGGGGGATTTTCTATTGTTACTAATCAAAAGTCTCAATTTCTTCTTCCTTTTGCACATGCCAGATGGCTTCCTGGATTATTTAATGAGTTAGAATAAAGAATAGCTCTTAGAAGCACAGAAAATTCTAACATTTTGGTATATAATCAGAAACAATACAGCTAGTATGCAAGTTCTTTTCTATTTTTCTCAAGAATAAGCAGGCTTTTGTTTTCTGGTTTAAAAGATCTGATATTAGCTGAATCTATGACAAAGGTTTTCAAAATCAAGATACTGACATGTTTAATACATAAAATTTACTATTTTTCAATTATTTTTTTTCTGAAAAGACAGGGCATCAGAAACACAAATGTCAGTAAATTTTGCTATTCTAATATGGAATATTTTTTTTATAAGTACAATTTTTGAATTCAGTAGTTTAGACTGAGCATGTAAACTTCATTCACTCTGGATCAAAACACTTACAGTCTCTTACCATAACCAAGACAAATACATCTGGAATATTACAAATCATCAAATGTAAAGTTTCCTTGTTTCTAACTATAATTTCCTTTTTAATTTCAACTCAACAAGCCTGTGAAAGCAAGCAAGACATATTCACTACAGGAACTGTCTAAAGACAAGCCTACATTATTATGCAGGGTAAAATAGCAGTATGAAAAAAAGTTATAATAAATTTTCCAGTCACGTTAGCTATAACAAGGATTGCTGCTTTTCTAGGGATTTGTGGGCTTTTTTCCTCCCCCTGCTTATACCTTGCAATTCCTAGGAAGAACGGTGCTGTACCTGGGAATATTTTTCAGTCTCTCCCCACACTATTACACTATTTTACCCAGTATTCAACAGCAACTGCCTCTGAGAAGCAAAAATCAATGTGGTACTCAATTTCACAGACTTGTTTTGTGCTTCTTCAAGAAACTGTCCACAATAGGAGCAAGTTTTATCACATTTGTATTATCACCAAGCACATCAATCCCCCTGTCAAGCTACTGAGTTCGGACTCAGAAGTCATTCCCCACAGAATAAGACACAGGCTTGCCAGACTGAAGCTACCAAACCTTAGACAAAGAGAAGGGCCATCTTCCTCTTTGTGCCATGGAGAGCATACAGACATGGTTTTCATCTGGCAGGCACTATGAAACTTTCAAAAGACTGAATATCCTCCAACCACTAGTCTAAAGCAGCCTAACCATAAAGCATTACCTCTCAACCTCATAAAATTCCTGAACTCAGACTATAAGGCTTTGATTACCTGCAATGGAGACAAGATTAGGAGAGAGAGAAATTTCCACTCCTCCTGACAAATACCTAACCACAGAAGCAGCAGTGAGATACAAACTTCCCACCTTAGACATAATTATAAAACATAAGAAAGAAAACATCAAGCGAAGAAAAATAACCAGACTTGAAGTCCAGTCCATATCACTTCAAGCACCTACAAAACTCTACACACCAGAAAGCTTCCTCTTAGTAATACAATTTGACTCAACCAGCCATCTGTCTTCCCGATGAGTATAAAGGACCAGAGAAGCAGAAACCCTAGGACGCAGCATGACCACAAGCAGATGTATGGCCACCACTTCTCTTCATGATCTGTAGTAGCCAGGTGGACTATTTTAATTTCTAGTACTCCTATGAGTGATTCTATGATTCTATGATCCTACGATCATGCAGGATTTCAACCAAGATACTACAAAAGCACAAAGTCAAAATTATTGGTTGGTAATTCCTTACACAGCACTATTACAGTTTGAACAGGGAAATTCTGGACAGTTAAATTACTTGCTACATCTGTGCATTATTTACTTTCTAAACCTACTGAAAAAAATGCTGATTTTGAAAGAGACTGTTTTCTAAGGTAGAACAACCTGCATAGAGAACTGAACACGGCTTTTGCCATAACATCGTGAAGACAAGGATAAATCTAGGTTGGTATTCAAAAGAAAAACAGCGCTCTTAACATACAGAATAGCATAGATACAAATCCTTTCAAAATCACAGCAACAGAGAGGAAAAAAAATAGAGGAAATAAGAAAAGCTTCTAATAACCACTATTCACTATTGCTAACCACATTATGGACAAAGACCACAAGACAGCAGTTCACCACACTATCATATGCATTTAAATTGCCCTTCAGATCAAAGAAACAGCAACAGCTACAAGAAACCATAGCAAAGACACAACTTCACTATGACAACCACATACTTAGATGATGCTTGCCTTTGTTTTTTATTACCATTAAGATGGAAGATTACATATGAACGTCTACAAAGACATTCCAGAATACTGTAATTCAAAACCAAACACAACTTTTGTTTAGGGTTAAGGTCGGTAGAAAAATGCATTCCAAAGAAACACAAGTACAAGTTAAGATATCCTAATAACTCAAAGACTGCCTCAGACTGAAAATACACAAGAAGTATACAATAATGATTAATACCACTAGTAACTGCAGTACCAGACGAAGCCATAAAGTGTTTTCATTCTACTCCTCCCTGTCGTTACAAGGTAATGCATCATTACAACACAATCTTCCTCTAGTAAAATTCAATAGAAACACACAGTAACCATAAAATTCTCCAGCACTTCCATAGCCAAGAGAAGTAGATGAACTGCTTGCAGTTATCCTAAATTGAGGATTACATCTTAGCAGATGAATGAATGTTCCTCATGCAACATCAATCAACAAGCAAAAAACATGATTTTGTTGACTGCTATTCATCCTCCCTGTTCCAGAGCTTCCATTTTTGTAAGCAAGAAACGGCCATTGTGAAGATGTTATTTCCAGCAAAACATGTCAAATTTGAAATAAGAGTATGTATTTGATATTGAACCAAATTACAAATTACTTGAAACATGGCCATCTTTTGTCTGCCACTTCCAAAAGAACCCAGATCAAACCAAACAAACAAACCAAAAAATCAACCATCCAAAGCAACCCCAACCCAAATCGCATAACACATTAACGTGGAGTTGAGGAGCCAGGAAAAGCTGCATCTGCTTTGCACCTTTTGTTCTATTACAGATTTTCAACAACTAGATCTTTTCTCACTTCCCAGCAGGTGGAAGATCCTGCCTATTTCTCCCCAACTAATATTTGACATGAAACAAGGACCACACTCAAAACGAGGGTGAGGGAGACAAGTAGGAAGGGGAGGGGAGGGATGCTTTGTTTTGCATGAAAAGAACCTCTAAGCCTTTCAGGTGTGCTGAGAATATGCTGCATTCTGGAACTTTTAATTTTTCAGTCTCCAGAAGAACCAGAACTGCTCTTTCTCTCCCAGGCTGCATTTAATATCTTGGTGCAAGACAGTTAAATTGAAATATTCAGAGAAATTTAATCACTGAATGATACAGCAAGACAGCAAAGCTAAGCTGATATTTTATGAACAGAAAATTTGGGGCATTTTCAGTATAAGAAAAAAACCCTTTTTTTAAAACCAACTGTATTTGCTAGTAGCTCAGACACAGTTTTTCTAAAAAAATAAATTTTTTTTGCATAATCATTAAGGCTGCCAAGGCTTAAATAAGTGCCATAATGTAATTAAAATTATGGCTTAAAAAATACTCTGCAGAGGAATCTTAGGTCAAAAGGTGTGATGAGAAAACCATACATTCATGCTGTTTTTCTTTAAGGTTGACTATATCTTAACATCCATGAGCAGCATGAAAATCCCTTTCTCCCTCAAAAGCCACCACACCTGTCCCCAGGAACACAGAAGCAGACAAGGCCACAGGGTCTTAAAACATTTTGTTCACTACATTCACCTGATCTGCCATCAGAAGGTAATAATAGAGTTACTTTGCAAAGATAAATCTATTTATCTTAGCTGTATTTCTTCCTCCTTTGCACATACTAAAACCAAAACCTATGCCCATGTAATTACTACACCACAACGATATCCTTCACAGGCTATAACTGCAAATAGCAAAGACTACATATTTTTTGAAAAAATACCCAAAATTGATTTTTCTTCATTTGAGCTGTATAAGTTTTTCAGCAGTAGACTAAAAAATAATGATGGTTATCACACTAAAGAGTTTTATTTCATCTTTAGATTGACATAGATGGCACATATTCCTTCCCCTTTAGAAGCCTCTAAACACATTTCTGTCAATGCAAGAGCCAACACAAGTAAAAGCATCCACCTGGGCATGGCACTACTGAGGCCACTTAAAAGAGAAAGAAGAGGTAATACTAGGTGGCAATCTGTGAGGGTTTATCATCAAGACGAGGGTTATAGAAATTTAGCTCCCAAACGGAGTGCACAGCCTCAGAACCGCACCAGGGCTTCCTCCACAATCCCGTACACCAAACAAGCAGCTCGACACAGAAGACCCAGCTGGAGCAAAGGTAGCAGCACACCAAACATGAGGAAAACAGGCCACATAAGAGGAGGAGGGAAAAAAAAAGAGGGGTCAGCTGCATGAGGAGTGAGTATACTCATTGCTGGCAAAAGGCCTGAGAAGAATGTAGCCAGTTTCTTCCAGTTAAGGATAAACGGGAAAGCCAGACTTTATTCACAACTAAAGGCTGACAGAGAAGCCACCATAATAACAACCATTACAAAAAATTCATACCATTATTTTTCTTCTTTAAAAAAAGGCTGAGTTTTTTACTCCATTCTCCATGTATTCCGTACAGACTAAAAACGCTGCCAGAAGTGGTCTCATAGTTCCTGTGCGCTGCTCCTTCGGATGCTCTCATTGACGCCCTTCACTAGCACAGGTCCTTTCCCAACCCTGAGAAAAGCTGCTTCAAGCATTCAAAACTGGCAGAAAGCTAACACTAAGATGTCGGCAAATTGTATTCTTCCCAGGGTCAGACAAGCACTCCCGCAGCCTGGTGGGAGGGAGCAGAGCTGGCAAAGCGGTGACACACGGCCCCGTCGGTAACAGCCATGATGAGAGATGGAAATGCACCTTCAATACATTTGAGAAGCCGGGTAAAAGCAGAGCAAAACTTACTCTGAGATCTTAAGGTACACAATGAGAACCTCAAGCACTGATTAACGTGAGGAAAAGTGCATCTACCCTCTGGATTCCTGAAGAGGAAAAAAACGCAGACGAGCCTGGTGCCACTGCCATGACAAGTACACAAAGCACACAGAGCAACGCCGCTTTCCAAATTCAGGAAAGAAAGAAGAGAAAAAATACTGGAGGGTCCAACATCTATATGAATCAGTCTGCTAGGGTTTTGCTTTTGTTTCACTATAGAAATGCCCTGGACAAAATCCCTGCCAAAAAAAGGATTCCCACTTAGAGTTTTATGAAAGAGTTTGGTAACTGTAAGCATGGACACCTATATAAACAGGTACTAAATCTCAGAGCACTACCAGCTGTGTGTCTTAGGGCTCCAAAGTTGTCTGTAGTTTAAATCTACTGCCCCATATCTTTTGAAACATTTTACCTTTGAGCTGAAAGCCTCCATACTGCCTTTCTTTGCAGGAGTCAACTTCTAAAAATAGGTCAAATTCATATAAAAGTTTACATAATTAATATTTTTAACCTGTTTTTTAGAAGATTATTTTAAAACCATACACATGTCTCCAGCAGAAGCAATTAAAAGTTTTCTATTGTTTCAGCAATACATATTCAGATTGTCTAAACTCTGCCTAACTCCCAGTGCTTCATTATGAAAGAGAGTTATTCTGTTAAGAACAAATGGGAGGGCTTAGAGCAAATTTACAAATGATGGACGTAAGTCACAGTCAGGTGGTCCCCAACACCTCTCCTGGGAGCTTATACCTTCAATAGTTTTCATACAATTCAGTCCTGAATGCCTTACACGTAAAAGGATGTTGCTAAAAGTAAGTACTCATGAAGGTGATGTTTCATTTTAAAATAGATATTATTATCTTCTTAATCCTTCTCACTCTTCTAGAACTCTGGCAGTCAGTTTTACACTTTTTAGACTGACAAAAATGACAGACTGATAAAAAAACCAAACAAATCATTTAAAAATACCTTCAGTTGCCAGGATACAATGGCTGAAGTATAGTAGACTGATACGCTGAAAGACACTAAAATTTTCTCTCTTGCTTCTGAAGCAGCAGCAAAGGTGGAAATAACTTTATCACTTCACACAACTGGAAAAATGTGCAGATTTCAAGAAGCCTGCTTAGTTTATTGTAATTTTCTTTCTTTCCCTTTAAAAACACAGCAATTGGGTATAAAAATCGCATCAATGAAGCACACAGATCCTCATGGCGAAACATTCAGGCAGGATTTAGACCTTTATCTATAGAGAAGAAATACAGACCAGAAATTTTGGTCCAGATCAAAGTCGAAGAATAGTCACCTCAAAATGGAGAACAGGAGTAGACAGAAGAAAAGAGGGAGCTCCTATCACCAGCCAAGAACACATACTGACTGTGAAAAGATAAAGATATAAAGGGAGGGTCACAGGCCAAGACTTCATGAAGGAAGCAATAAAGAATTCCTTAGCAACACAACTAGAACTAAAATAAACAAAAAAAAGTGAGACTGATAAACTGTATGCGTGAGGTAGATAATGAACATAAACTTGCCATAACCTCAATGTTAACTCACCTCTCAGTAAGACTACTAAGGTACTAGACAGGCATAGGCAACTTAGATTCCAGGATCTGTAACAGGAAAACTGTCCAATCACTTGGAAGCAAAAAGTGAAAAAAACCCTTTTTTTTCTATTGCTTTTTTTTCCCAATTCAGGCATTAAATGATCAGATAATCCCCATCATGGAATTCTGAAAATATTAGTACATGAAATCACAAAACTGGTAGAAGATTTTTATTTTTTTTTAATAAATCTTTCCTACTGGAAGGGGTAGGTGATGTAGAATTGGAAACACCGATACTTACAAAAACGGTGAAAGAAAAGGAAATATGACTCAGGCTACTCCAGACCATTATAGGCCCCCAGTTTGACCTCAACAGGACACAGAGCAGAAAAGCAAGTTTTACAGGAATGATGGATCAAAAAAATGGAATGGAAACCGGAATAATATATTACAACACAGGAATGCCAAAGGCACATTTGCAATAAAAATGTTTTCTTGACTCGTTAGACAAAACCAATATACCAGGACTAATTCATTCAAATTTTAGTGGAACATATTAGCTGAAGTGAAAAAAAAAAAAAAAAGTAAAGGATTGGAATAGTTATACAGGGTGACTAAAACGATCTGTGCTGAAAGAAAAAATAACAGGACACTAGGATTCTCCCCAGTCTTGTGGTCCCTGCTCTGGCCAGCCGAATTAGCGATGAGATGCCCTGATGGAACAAGCTGGGATCTGTTGACAGCTCAAGAGAATGACCAACAGGTTACTCAAAAGAATTAAAACGAGACACATTAAAATGAGATTAAATTCAATAGCACAAAGTGCAAGGGCTATTCAGAATTTAACATTTAAAGTGAGAGCTCAAACTGAAGAAAGAACAAGAAAAGGAATCAGGCACTTTCTGTCACAGGATGACTGTGAGCCCCACTGTTCACACAGCCACGGAGGGGACAAATACAAACCCTAAGACCTGCAGGCAAGCCATTGCCAGTAAAAGCCAACAAGGATTAATGCAACTGCAGAAAGCAGTGTTGTGAACTCGTGCGGTACACTGTGTGCAGCTCTAGCTTCTCAGACTGAGTCAAGATAAATTCAGATATAGCACACACAGAGAATAGTTATGAGGATCAAGAGCCCATCCTTTGAGAGGAAATTAAAAGACCTAAATGAAGCATCAGGGCAAATATGACAGCTTTCTTGCAAACATATCTGGGCTAAACACAGGAGAGGGAGAAAAAACATTTAAGCTTAAGAATAATATTTGAATAGGAATAAATGAGTATAAACTCACCATGAAAATGTGTTGAAAAATATACCAGGACAGGGAATAACTTCAAAACCAGCTCTCACAAAAGGAATAATAAAGGCTAATCATCCCCCCCTTTTGTAAAAATAGCTGAAATAATTTTATAAAAAGAACCAGATATGTTTGATACGTCTCTTTGCTATGCCGCAGGGACTGGGCTCAACCTAATCAGAGCATTAGACCCTGAAAGGATCAGGACTGAATTTGTAGTTAAACACAACACAAAATGCTGCAACAGAACATTAATTAAGAAATGAAAAAAACATGTTTAAATCATACTTGAACCTACGACAAATCTTCATCCACTTCAGTAAATGCAAGTATGCCAAAATTTAGTTTAAAATCTTTGAATATGGTCTTTTCAGCTGTCACCAAAGCGAACAACAAAATAAAAAATGTTCCACAATGTTTTAATTCTAGTATTTCTACTTCATACAGTAGCTCTGCTGTAAAGCCATCTCTTTTTAAAAATGGCTTCACAACAAAATTGTATCTTCAGTATTCAATAAAGGTAAACCCAACACTCCATAGTTCATAAATAATTGTTAAAAGAAAGTGTACTAGTGATAAACACACAAAAGAGAAATACTAAAAAAGTACAATAGAGAACAAAATTTAATCTACAAGGATTAGAAATTATGCTTTTGTTTTCCGCAAGAGTGTGTTTATTTTCCTTATAATAACCTCCTATATTTCAGGCTTTAGGAAATAGTTCTATGAATTATTGAAAGGAATAATTAATTTAACAGCAATATACTAATTAATTTTGCTTTTAGAATTCAGTATGGTTATTATTTTATGCAGTATCTTATATTCCTCACATACCACTGTTGCACAAAATGACAGTTTGATACTGTCAGCATTAAGAACTTAAATGGATAAATTGTTACCAATATCCAAGCTTTCACTCTGAATACAATAAAACTAAACAAAATGTATAAATTAAAAACTGGTAAAGCACGTTCCACAAATTTTAACTCACTCAAAGTACCTCACTTTGAAGTCTGAATTCTTAGCATTCCTTAAAAGTTGCCCTCTTAAAAGACATCTGCTATCATGAATATATCCTGTACCTGGCCAAACTACTCAGAAAGAAGGTCAAAAGCAAACTTTGATGGATCCTACAATTAAGAAGACAGAAAACAGGAAAAGGACATTTCAGCTCTGCACTGTCAGGCATCAGGCATGGATCCAACGTCTGTGCAAAAATTATAAACCTCAGGAACAAACATGACTGGCCTAACTATCAGTAACTTCAGAAGTTGATTAATTAACCAAACTTCTGCTTCCAGAAACATTAATGGTCAATATTTCTAAAAAGCACTGAGCTTTTAAGACATTGAATAGAAAAGAGTAACCTGAACTAGATGTGACACTGGGTTTCAGTACTGAATCAAGAAGGACCACTTTCTTCCCCTTCTTTGAATGAGTTCCACTTTTATGCTAAGAAGGACTCTCTATCTTTCATGTCCCAAAGATGTCACATAGGCAAGATGACTTTCACTGACCTTTAAAAAACCAGACCATTTCTTTTTCTTAAGTCTGCATTAATGTTTGTTCCACATATTTTTACAGAATTGTTCCATTGACCATGCCATGAAATTATGCACATATATGAACTTTTACATCAATCTAGTTCTGAATCAACTATCTTTTGATTAGACTATCAACTTCTTGTACCTTCATAAGCCACAAAATATAAGCAGTGTTTTCCCAACTTATCTCTAAATGATTAGAGATGGGAGACAAATCCTTAGAATATAATCTGGCTCCGTGTCTTCAGGCACCATAGCTTCCAAAAGTGTACAAAACCCCATCAAAATGTTAAAAAAAAATCTAGTATGAATTCTAGCTATTACAAAGACCTTCTATACAAAAAGGGAGTTTAAGTCTTCAGTAAGTACAGCGTGCAACATACCTCTCACACTACTGAACTCAGACAATTTTTACATATTAACTTAGAATATCAGCCACTACAAACAGTAAAACCTTTTAGCAGAGCAGATTTTTTAAAAACAAATCTAAGCCTTACTGTATTTAATACTAAGACAACAGCATTCTTCCAAGCGTACAAGAACTTCTATATTCATTTATGACAGCTGTTTTGAAAGTGGAACAAACATTCACAATACTAATTTTCTTAAAATTTATGGCAGGAATTAACTGCATTCTGACACTCAAACAAACCTCTCCTCCTGGGTTGCATTTACAACTCCGCTACTGTCTCTGGGAAAAGTTATGTTCTGGTTATCCTATCTGAGCCATAATACTCATATTTTAAAGATCCTAGGAAGAAAGTCAAGCTGAAATCCAACTAGCAATTATGTACAGAGGAATGCACTGGACTGCACAGACATTAAGGAATTAACACAATTTACTTGTTATAGTTATTTCATCATCATAAATTAACTTTGTTTTTATATAACATTACACATTTTCTCCTCCCTTTAAATTTAATTGTACTGCTTTTGAATAAATGCGGTTTTTGCATGCTGCGTACACAGAAAAATAAGTCTACAGGGATAACATGAGCAAATCTCTTTCTCATTAGCTATTCACCAAAATAAACAGCTCAGACCCGGAAGTCTCTTGTGCTTACTGAAAATCCCTAAACTTTAACAATTAAGTTTCACAAACCAGAGCTGATGGAAATGCATGACTGATTTAGCAAAGAATGCTCTAAATCCAGCAAAGGGGAGACGTGTGGCACTGATCAGCCATCCCCATCTCTCCCCCATCGTCACACCAAGGCCAATGCTGCAGGCAGGTCACATGAAGGCACAAGAAGGAGATAAGAGGGGCACTACCATTTGAGTTCTAAGTGCCAGACCATTTGGAAGAAAAGGTTCAGCATTTGGTGATGGAAGACACTTCTCCCATCCAAAGAGACGTATGTCTCCAGTCTTCCCAATGCAAGTACAGTGAATTGTTGGGAATTCTGCTGCAGGACACATCAGGTACATAGGTCAATAGCTGGACCATACCAATTCACACATTACAAACTAAATAACACACCCTCATTCCTGAAGCATTTTTGTAAGTACTGCCCAAAAAGCTGCAAGTTGTCCATTTTCAGGTTTAATTCGCATCCTTGTATTTCAAAGAATGTGGTCTCCTGAGAAATTTCCCTAAATTAAGAAATCAACTCTTGACAGACATCTCTTGGCTGGACTTCACTGCACTTCTTTACCACTGTAGAATTATCCCATTTGAGCCTTAGCTAAGCTTCTGGGCACACACACAAATTGCTACATTGCCTTAAGCGAAGAAGCAAACTGGAGCCATCAGGCACACCAAAGAAAACATCCTGGAGCTGGTAATACAGCGGAGACACAGCAGCTTGTGTCAGCACAACTGGGCAACTGCAATCCAATCGCGACTCCCCCAGGTCTGCCCCAGGCTCACTCTCACTCCTGTGAGATAGGAAAGCTGACCTAGCTTGGTGCAGTGAAAAATGAGGAGTTTGAAAAAGTAATTTGAAACAGATGAGAGAAAAGAAAATAAAGAAATGTTTATTTCTAGGAATCTGATATCCCTACTTAATTTTTTTTAAAAAAAGCTCTTGCTGAAGATCTATTCCTTACAGGTAATCTCTATGGGCTAACATCTTGGTCCTAGTGACATCTCACTAGAGGTCCCCATTAAAAAAAAAAAAAAAAAAAAAAAAATCTAGATAGGTTGGATCAAGTACAGCAGTGTAGTGGTTTTAACCCAGCCAGTGAAAAAACACCAGATAGTCACCTGCTCACACTCCCCCATCCTGGGGAATGGGGTCAACACTCAGAGGCCAGACGGCAAGGAGACTCGTGGGCTGAGACAAGAACAATTTCATAACTGAACTAAAATAAAAAGTATTAATGATAATAGTAATAATAATAACAACAACAACAGTAATAACATACAAATTAGTGATACACAATGCAACTGCTTACCACCTTCTGACCAAGGCCCAGCCCATTTCCAGTTCACAATCCTTGAGCAGAGGAAGTGCCAAAACTGCAATCCCAGAAAAAAGAGGGACAGAGCCACAGAGCAAGAGTGAACTTACCGCCAACCCTCATCTATATACTGGGCATGATGTTGCATGATATGGAATATACCATTGCCCCATTTCGGTCTCAAACCTAAACCGAAGCTCAAATCCTGAGCCAGTAACTGTGGGCTCGCTGCTCTTGCTGTGCTCCCTCATACCAATTCCCATATCAACAGGAAGAAAACTCATGGAAGTAATTTCCCTGCTGCAGAAACTGAGGTTATCCCACTGTATCGCTGTGTAGATATTGCTTTGATTTGTCTCAAAAAAGGGAAGATCCTATGACTTACTCCTACTCTGGTAGGGAAAAAAATTCTGAAATGCTATTACAAGCACTTTTTTACAGTGCTTCCATGCTTGAATAGTACAATTTTTTATGGTGCAGTAACCTTTTATCATGCATTCAATAGATTTTATTCCTGTAGCCATTTACAGAAATGTGGGTAAGATTCTTTTTATCTACCATTTTCCACTGCTCTGAGGGAAAACATAAAAAAAGCATATCCATGTTTAGGCTAATGTAGACTAGCAGAGTTTGAGAGCTCGTTATAGATAAAAGGTAATTTTTCATTTCAGTCTAGTGTGCAACTATCTCTTATGCTTTGTTCAACATGAAGCTTTCCTTATAAAGTAAGGCAATTTGACCGATTTGTTTTCAAATGGAAAAAGCAGCTCTGGGTATTCAGTGGTCAATAATCAGGACATGACAAGAAGCATGATATAAAGTTCACATCACGCTGCACAAGCAAGCTTCTTTCAAGGACATAACCATAATACATTTTATATCCATTTAGCAGTTCCCAGAAGGTAACTGCCATAATTTATTATCTTATTTATCTACTTAGCTGTTTAGAACATCAGTAGGTTTCAGCATTTAGTACAGCTACAGGAAAAATAATCAGGCAGCTACAGGGCATCAGTACAAAGAAATCAATATTTTATCTAGGATAAAACTGGAACGATCAGTAATCAAAACTACATATTACACAGAGGCAGTCCACCAGTAAATATTTCCTCTTAATATATTTTATACCTGTCTTTAATACAAGCTTATGCAAACCAGATTATTAACTTTAGAATCCATCTGCTCACTTATTTACACTGCTTTAATAAAATTTGTCTTTTAGTAAGGCCCCACTCTCACTGCTTAAAATAAAATGTATGTGAAGAAAAAGCCACACTTTTACTGAAAAAAAAAATTTGCCCACTAAACTAATTTTCTTTTTTAAAGGGAGGGAAATATTTATCTTCCTTTTGGGGAAAAAAGTGGCAGCAGGTATTTGCCATTAAAAAAATCTTGACTTTGAATATTCAAATTGAAAATATAAGCAAGCTTCCTACATCAGAAATAAATTCCTTTTCCATGAACATTTACTCAATCAGGTTTTACTTGTTCCTAGTTTCGTGGATTGCTCACTTGCAAGGACTGTGGTTCAGACAGACTCAATTTTTTCTTTTTTGAGATCTGGGGCTGTTAAGTCCTTCACTTGCAAAATTATAACACTTGGATTTTCATAGGAGCCACTGTGAGTTTGCTTTTTGGTAGGGGATTTTCAAAATCATAAGGACATCAAAACTCTGGACAGTTAGTATGATTCTCCATTGCTTGGGTTGTTTGAGAAATGAACTTAATTTTAAAGAGAATCAGACATGAAACTCTTTTTGAACCTTCTGAAAATCTTATCTGGAAAATTACTACATCTCTAGAAACATAAGAAATAGAGGGAAATAAAATTAGTCTAAGAATGATACTTTTCTTCAAAGGTGAACTGGAAAAAAATAAACTACTTACAATTTTAAAGTACCAACAATTTTCACCATTAGTACATTCTAGCTCCAGGGCACTCCATACCTCTAGTCATAACTGATGGTTACTGACATAACCCAAGACAAAACCATAGTGGTGAGCAGTTTACTGACCAGCAGGTACCTACACAATAGTTACAAGGTTCTGCCACTTAGATTATTATAAAGTCATTTTATTCCAAAGCATTAACATGAGATTTCAGATCAGATCCTGTAAAAAAATGTAATTATGTCACTTCGGCATCTTACAGGACACTGTGTCCTGGTTTGGGCTGGGCTAGAGTTAATTTTCTTCTTAGCAGATAGAACAGCACTGTGTTTTGGATTCAGTATGGGATTTGGTACGAGAAGCATGTCAATAACATACTAATATTTTTAGTTGTTGCTAAGACAATCAAGATAATCAACTTTACAACTTCCCTGTTTTGTTGTGTGCAGGTGCAAAAGAAGCTGGGAGGGAGCATGGCCAAAGAAACAGACCTAAACTGGTGAATGAGATATTTCATATCATCCAACGTCATGGTCAGTACATGGACAAGGGTTGACTGAGAAGCTCACTCTCTCTTCCAGGATTGCAGTTTCAGGGTTTTCTCTGCTGCTAGATCATCAGCCGGGAACGGGCTGGGCATTGGTCAGCAGGTCGTGAGCAGTTACACCGTGTATCACTTGTTTGCATATTCTATTATTATCTTTATTATTTTTAATTTTATTTTATTTCAATGATTAAATTGTTCTTCTCTCTCAACCCACGAACCCCCTTACCTTTATCCTTCTGAATCTCTCCCCCATCCCCTGGGACAGGGGAGGGTGAGCAAGAAGCTGCATGGTGTTTGGATGCTGGCTGTGTTAAAACCATGACACAATGATTCACAAACCATTTTGGCTAAAGATTTTCTGTAGCAGAGTTCTAACAACAATGCAGTAAACTGCTTCATTAGTGTGTTAGCCCATCCACTCTAAATAACCCACCAGACAGACAGTGTTTGAGATGTTATTTTTCAGCTGTAGAGGTGCCATTTTTACTTAGAAGATACTTGTAATGCAGTACAAATATCAACTGTGTACAAGGTAAATATATTATATAGATTTTTTTTTTCATTCCAAATATTCTACGGAGCCAGTAGCAGGCATTCTGCAGACAGCAGAGCTGTATTTTTCAGACTTAGTGCTTTTCTTAGCTGAAGGGCAGAACGTGACAGACTCTCAAACAACATGGGACAAGACTCTCAAACAACGTGGGGCAAAACAAACAGGAAGAGCAGAGAAGCGCATCAGGAAGCAAAGGAAAATTATTGTCTCTTCGCTACTTCTGCACAAAAAGGGGGGTGATTTTGAGCAAGAGGTAAACATTAAGGGCTTTGAATCAACTCCTGGAGAAGTATTACCTCCCTTCTCCACTACGGGAGTAACCTTGGATGACTGGCCTACCTAGGAGAAATGTGTGATTATCCTTAGGGTCACACTTACCCACACTTCAAGATGTGGTCTAATAATTTTCACTTGGACCCCCCCCAAAATGCACCAGCTCCTTGTTAAATATTCTCTTCCCTAGAAACCTTCATGTTCTTTACATGTCCTCTGCTACTGCACCCCTACCACATCACCACAAAAAGGTGATGTGGTACTGGACTGCAACACCAGCTGTATTTCAAATGGCACAACTCACCAGCATCAGTCTGTCCATGCGAATATCTCAATTTCTTGCTGGTTTTGCTCTTTTCAGAACCACCTTTCATACTGCCCCCACACTATATTAAGCTTGCCCTCATAAGTAGCCATATCTCATTAATGTACTTCCATTCAATTCTTGTTGAAAAATGTCATTTCAGGTTAGAGTTCCTCAAGTAAAACAATCATATGACATTCTGACTTATGACATCTTCGAAGACAGAAGTTAGACTAAGCTGAAGAAACCAGTACCAGTATTTATTATCTACCTTATCTGACTTTCAACATATAGGCTGCAGATTACACAGATATGTCAGCAGGGATCAGACATATTTATACATCTAGTGTTACAAATCCTGTAAGCGATGTGGGCCCCGCCCTGCAACCACCAGATTATCCAGGACAGGATGCTTCCACAGTCCTGAAAATGTTCCAGACGTGATAAAACTTCTTTTTCATTAAGCCCCGTTAAAGGCCCTCAAATGGGCATCCTACTACTAAAAAGGCCAAAAGAGCCAAGGACAACACGTGGTAAAATAAAAGCTGTGTCAAACAATGTTTTCTGCTGAAACACTTTATATCTTCACATTTTTCCCATGCAAAATAAGCTTCACCAGTCTTCAAAAATTACATATTAACAGTTAGTTAACTATAGTTTCTCCACCCATCTTTCTCTTTGAAATTTATTTTCAGCATCCTGCTATATATCCAGTTGCATTGCTCACCACAGTCAGCTTGACTCTTAACCTGGTACAAACAGGTCAGGTTCACAAATCTGATGGAAAGAGTTTTTTGAGGAAATGGTGATATAACAGTCCCACCGTTTAACCCTCCTGGACTCTCAGCAGGGTGGGGAAGGGAGGCAGAAGTCAGACATGTTGTTTAGATGAACTGAGCTGAGTTAGCCTGTCAGGGCCTAAAGGATGATTTGGGCAAGAAAAGTCAAACATTGGATAGGTTTAAAAATAATTCATGTGAATACTCCAGTTGAGGCAAAACTTGGGAATACCACAAAGACACAAGTTCTCTCATTTATGTCCCCAGTACTTTTGCTCTGTATGAAACATGAATGCTCTTAGCTAAGTAGTCAGGGTAAAAAATCTTTAAAAACTCAGTCAAATCCAGTCAAAACAGTAACGCAGTCATAGAAGAAAATATTTCATTGCAAGACTGAAACAAATATTATTGGAGTAAAGATCAACATTCACCGATATCCCCTTACCAACTGTAATCCCAGTAAGCAGACCCCAGGCACCCACAAATCTGGGTGTTGTACGCCGCTGAGAGCTGAGGAATAACTCGCTGCCGTCATAATAAACTTTACCGAACAACATGCGCAGGCATATAATTATATACACACATTCACTGCTACATCTTTAAGGCAGAATGAGAAAATGGGGCACTGCAATAAAAAAAAAAAAGATTACAGAATTTCTCTCCATAGCTGGGTAGATGATACACTGGAACTCCAGCTGATTACAACACTCATAGTTGTCTCCATTACCTTGTGTTTCCCCATCTGGCTTTTGCGTCCACCTGTTTTCTCACCTTAAACTGGCAATTCTGCCACAGCATATACACAGTATATTAAATGCCCAGTGCAACAAAGTCCCAGCCTTCACTTAAGAGATTTTATAATCTATGCTAAACAAAGCAAAAATTGCATTTAGTCAGGATTGTGCATGGATAACTTAAATGTACACTATTAACATCCACAAATCATGTGTTATATTTTTGTTGATTTAGTTAGTAAAGGAAATAGATTTTTTGTGTTCCCTTGCCTTCAAATGCAAGATTTTTACACTACGATGTAGAAGTGGAACTGCTAATCTACAGAAGATACCTGCTCTCTCTTTTTTATTCTCTTGCCTCTCCGCTTCTTCCTCATTCCATAAGGATTAGTGCTGGTCCACAGACCAAAACTCAGCAACCAGCAACTTAGATGGATTTTGGAGCTGAAATGCTTCACTGCATTTTACTGGACTCAGCCCAAAGTATCCACGGACAGAATATTCCCATTGCTCATAAGACCTATAAAAATCTCCATTGCTACAGTAATGGAAGGCACAGTGAAATACAAGGTGTTTATTTTTATCCTGCCACTTCCCTGTTGTCAGTGTTGTGATTACAGTAAGTGCTCCTCGCCCACATTTTCTCCAGTGTTATTTGTCAGTAGTTGTAGTCTGCAAAGGAAATTCTCATTTACTGTGCCACCGGGTGAGCACCACTGTGAAGCAGCACATTTCCTTTGTGTCCCAACCTTCTCCTTTACAGTTTACAAGTCGTCATTAGTTGTGTCCTGGACATTGTACTAAATAAGAAAACACAACATCCAATGCAGAACCTTTATGCACACATCAGATGCTGCCTTATTGCTGAGCCATTACTAAATCACTCTGCTAAAATATCACTCCACATTAGTGAAATACATGGCCAAGAGAAGACGAAAGCAAGCAATAAATCTGATAGAAAGCATTTGATCAGCTGTCCTAATAAGCAGTTAAAAAGGATACTGCATGTGTTAAGCCTTTATACAAGTTTATTTTTTCAAATTGAAAATGTTAACCTCTGAGGCAGGCTTTATGCTTACTGTCTTTGCCTGTGCATCATTTAATGAAGGTAGAATAGGGGGGCTATTTACACTAATACCTTAGGTTTCTTTCAAATTATATCTGTAAAGCAATTTTTTATTCTGAGTGCAAATTTAGTATCTGACTATTCTCCTTCTCTGTAAATTATTCTTAAAGCAATAAATACTTCAGAAATACAAAAGCTTAAACACTGCAGGATATTGTTTCTTCTGGAGCCTCCAGAGATGTATTTCCTAAATAAACAGAAATTTCAATAAAGCTTTATATCAACCCCAAAACGTTTCTGGAAAATAATATATTCATGAAGGCAGAAATGCAAATTTCAGCAAATGGTGGCTACATAACACAGTAAATAAAAAAAGCACAGAAGACAAACAGCAAACTCTGGGAATAAAAGCCATCTGAAAAAAAAACCCAACCAAACAAAAGGCATTAATCCAAACAGGCATCTTCTGAATTTCATTCTGAAATTCCTTTTCGTTCTGTAAAGACCAGTTGACCCCAGAACATGTCATGCCTTTGCTTGTTTACTACTTCTACATATACTGCTTACAGTGGTACTGTTTCTTCTCATGTATGACTTTTTTTTTTAAACAGGAATTTACCCCAGTGAAACTGGGAGAAGATATGAAGTGAAAGGAGAGATGAAAACCAAAAAGGAAATGTAAAGGGTTTAACAATAAGGTCCCATCAGAAAGGGAATGAAGATGCAGCACCACAGAGCAGCAGAGCTGTGTTTAGAATCACAGCATTTTAGCTCATTAGACACCAAATCAGGATCCATAGGCAGCAAACGTGGCAAGAAGAAAAAAAGAAGAAAAATACGCTAGGCTAAAGATAAACAAATGAGCTCCTTCAAGGCACACAAAAGGCTAAAGGCACATAAATTGGGACAGGAGTAGACTCAGTATAAGGCGACACACCAGTGGAGATAAACAGAAAGTGAAAAATTTCTACATTAATTGCTAACACAAAGATTCATGATTTGTTAACAGCAGATTTGAATATTTGTGCGTACAGCCAATGACAAAAATGCCTGCTTGTTTACAGCAACTAGGATGGTCACTTTTATGTGGTTTTATTTGGACAGTCTGAGAAAAGTTTCCAATTGAGGACAACTTTGATGTAACTATCACAGTCATTCACAAGTAATAAAAAAAAATTTGAATGACAGAAAAACCATTCAGGTAAAAAAATAAAATGCTACTGAGCATAATTTTTAAACAAAATATAGTTTGGCATTATTAAACAAGTAAAAATAAGTATTTTCAGGAGAGCAAAGTAAAATTCAAGTACAGAAATGAGGGATATGACACCAGATAAGCTTTTCAATAAATACATAATAAACAAAAATAGACCACAATTCCTACCGAATTTGAGATAAAGTATATTAAGCTATTTGGTGGCTACATGAAATCAAGATGTATTTATTTGTTATGACAACTAACAGATTATAGCCTTCTTGCTAACTATATTTTTCTCAGGTTTGCTTTCTTTTCATTGCCATCCTTGCCCATTAGTCGTCAATACTGTCTGATATGAAATGGACAATATGAAATCTCATTTCCTTTCCCCCAAGTGCTACAGAAAGCTGATACAAAGAGCACTGCGTATTCTTGTTACAACACACTAAAGAAATAAGAACCAAGTAACAACAGAATCAAAAACTGTCTGAACTCTAGGAAAGCAGTTTTTGGGGAATTGCAGATACTACCCACAGAGTCAAATTTGGCCTGAGGTCCCTGAAGATGGCATTTCATTCTCTCCAAGGCACCAGCCCCTCTGGACCTATGCTTCCTAGATGTGGAGTATCAGTGTCACGACCTCCAGCACCCACTGCCTTGGGTACTCCAAGTATGAAAAATTAAAGCCCCAAAAGTGCAGGCTGGGAAACTTAGAAACTAGAGACCAGATGGAGAACTGATCAGCTTCATTAGGAAAGAGGTTTTGCCAACAAGCGTTAAATTCTTAATATTATATATCTAAGCAAAAACAAACATAGGATTATAGAGCTTCTTGAACAAATAATCATTACAAGAAAACTTACTGGGAACCCTATAAGGAGCAGAAACAGGGATCCATGTGAGAAAGAGAAATCATACAAGTAAGCTACTAGGACTGATAAGTCAAACTGATTCCTAGGACTGCACATAAAGACGAGTAAGAACAATACTAGTGGAGTTGTCATGCAGGAAGAATGAAGGACTACAGACTCTCTGAACATGCTTTCAGAACGATAAAGTGTAGTAACAAATGGAGCTTAAGGAAAATAGGGCAACTAGCACCAGGTGACTCAATGGGCTGAAAAGATCTGGAAAAACATTTGGTAGAAAACAGTAACAAAAGATAAAAATACCAAATGGGACAAGATTCAGCAGGAGTTGACCAAAGACGCCAGGCTAAACCAACAATCTTGGTATGCAAAGAACAAGTTTTAGGAAAGAAACGCAGAAAAACCTGTTCTTCAATAAAGCACTTGATACACCGCCACATGGAAAATTAGCACTTAAGTTGGGAAGAGACACTGGTGTAATTTAGCTGCAAGTCACCCAGTGACACTGAAGATAGCACAAAGGTGTTACTGCAAGTTAAATGCAGGACTGCAGAGGAGGTTACACGTCCCTTAAGCACAGCCTGAAAGGTCTGTAAGGCGGCACAACCAACTGATAGTGTAAGTACCCCATGAACGAACCTCCCAAAGTAACACCAGCAGCTGTCACTGTGCGATTTGAGACTCCCTAAGTGTAACAGAAGAGAGGAAGGAAAAAGACAAAGAAATCACCGGTGGAAAGACAAGGAAATAAGAACAGTTGGAGGGAGGAAGGAACTGTTGAGATAAACTGACATGCTATCAGATTGTTTACAGCAGAAAAGAACAAAAAAGTGGAAAAGAGATGAGAGCAAAGGTATTGCAGATGCACCTAAAGGAGATGAATCTGCCTGGCTGGTCAACAGCTATCTCCAGGCCCTCAGCAGCTCTCAGGATTATCAGCCTCCAGCTCAGGACTATCTGCCTCCAGTCCAGCCCAGCAAGTTCCAGACAGCACAGCTTCTGCTTCGCTACAAGTAGTCACCCTCTGCATGCCACTTGCTTGCTGCTCAGCTGCCCACTACTCACATTTATCACTCTCGGCATTTATCAGTCTCGGCATTGCTACTTTCAGAATTCTGATTAATTACTTTTGCACAAAGACTACGTTAATGATATTTTCTGAAGAAAAATAACAGGGAGGCAGTCACAGCCTGGAAAGACCAGGAAAGAACATAAAGGATGAAATACTGTAGGATGAGAGGGCAGATCCCTTTATATGTCGACAAAAAGTTAATTTATAGAAAAGAGTGAAGGGCATTTTTCACAATGTAGGAAGGTTGTTAACAGGATCTTCCAAGGATTTCAGCTAGGATTTATACTGCTCCACACATTCCCAAGAAATTTTGAGGCAAGAGGGAATAACCAGGTTAGAAAAACCTGTAGACAACAAACTTATTGAGAAGGATCACAGTGATACTGAGCAATTTGATAATAAAATGTTGTACTGAATTACAGAAAACACAAAATAACGCATAAAAATTGCTATACACAACTATCCACACACTTATGAGTCCTTCATTAGCTGTATCACCCACTTAAAGATCTCAAAATCACTGTACATAATCTTTTCAAATGAGCTAATCACTTAAGTGCAATCAAAAAGGCAAATAAATCAAGAACAAAACAGAAAACTAAACATTATATATTCATGATACACTCTGTGACATCTACTCTGATCATCTTGTCTAAGAGATATAGACCCTTCGCAAGAGATACTGAACAAAGCAACACAGATAAACAGAGGCATGGGGCAGCTTTAGTACAGAGCACCCACAAGCAAGTCTTATGTGCTAAACAGAAACAGAGCATGGGGATGAAGGTGTGTAACACAATAAACCCTCTAGAAAGCTCTCCTTCACACAACATAGAATCAAATTATATGCCCCTAAAATATTGAAATAAAAATAAAATTTGTGTTACTTTGATTTAAAGATAAAGCCTACACAGGAAGAGGTAAACATAAATCTAGGAAAAAAATTTAAAAAAAGCTGTAAACCAGAAGACATTTTTAATCATTAGAGAAGTGTACAGCTTCCCAAACAATAATTCAGGTAAGAAGCCTAAGCCAGTCCTAAGATGGAACTGGTGGGGGAAAGAGAGAGAGAGAATGGTGCTTCTATTGTAGGAACCTGAATCCTGAAACCCAAGAGTCCGTTTCAAGACTTTGTGTTCCTAAAGAAAAAACTTCCAATATTATAAAACTCTTTTACATGTCAACACTTCATAAAGGAAATGCTGCGAATCCATGAACCTCAACCAAATACAAGGAAGGAGTTAAAAGAAAAAATTGAAATGAAGGAAAAAATTTTGAAGGACTGTATAGTGACAAATATTCTGGTGCTGTACAAGATTCAGTATGACCTTGCAGAGTAGAAATAATAGCTACATTCAGGAAGAGAGATAAGGATATGAAGACTTGACAAACCCAATATAATTTCAACATAGACCTGATACTAGAATCTTCTTGCCTTCTAGATGTATTCTAGAAATATTATTTTTGTACAGTAAATTTCATCTGTAGAACTATTAAATTCAAACTATGCTATTTTATAAACTGCATCATATAGCTAGCAGCATTTAAAATTTTGTGTCACTGCCCAGAATCAAATTTCTTCCTTCCCTCCAGTGACGTACCTATAATTCAAGAAGCAATAGAGACATGACATCACCTGCCTTATCTTCCCTGTAATAGCTGTGGCAGATTTTAGTGTTAGAGAAGACCTGAAAAGGGTTTGATGAATTCTTAATACTGCAACTGCTGTGCAGTCTGGAGGCACTGGCTGGAGAGATTTCCTCTGTTTTGTCCCTTTCACCAGCACTAACAAACAACCCTGAGTAAAAGGCCAAACACTTGACCCAACGTCACAGCTTTACTTGATCCCAAGAAACCCTCAAGTAAAATACTGAAAACCAACTGCTTAGCTCCCAGAATCCCATTACTGAACAACCTTGCAGAAGATTCCTGTTTGGCCGATACCACCAGGCATCATCAGCTCCACACCTGGAAAGCCATACACGCATCTGGAGAAGTAGCAATGTTTCTTATTGGTGTGGAGGCTTAAATTCCATTAAATAAACCAGTGCAGATTGTTCAAGGTTAACTGTACACTGTAAGCCCCATTTTTGGATGCACTGATTAGGGCTGGGCATGCTGTGAAAAAATTTTTCGTTCATGATCCCAGTCTTTCGTTTTAAGAGCTTACAATTTTTATGTCCCCAGTGGAAGCACAGAATTCCAACTGAATATCTAATAGGAGCTTTGGGTATTCAAATGTTACATTTGAAGCTTTCATAAGCAATTCAGAACAAACAATTATACATACTTGTCTCCTTTAAATTAGAAGTCACATTACAGTAACAACTCAATATTAACTGCATTATGAACTGCATAAACATGCAGTGAAAAAACACTGACCTTGTATGAGAGAACAATACGTTTAGAAGTCACTATGTCCCACTGTTTGAAGCAACCTCATAAGGCAAGGACTAACAAGAGTAGCAAACCGCGAAAAGGTCCCCCAAAGCCTGCCCAAGCACACTGCACTCCTCCATTTGCAGGGAAAGGAAGACAATCTGGTCCTGGGGAACGTAGTTATGACACCAGGCTGAAAAGGATAACAGTCACTGTCAGTTTTAGTGCAAGAGAGACATTACCAAATGTATGCTGCTAGTCACTGATACTGGGACATTCCTCTATCCTGAATGCCCTCTTTAATCACTACCAGGACTATATGGGGACAGAGCAAACAGACTGTAACACCTATTGACAGATAAACTGTTCACTACAAGTATGTGCAAGCACACTTGTGGGTATGCGCATATTACATATCCATCTAATTTTTACTCTGGTAAGAATGAAAGTAAATTGATATGGTGCATCACGGGCAATTTGTGCAGAATACACATCAATGATAACAAGTAGGGAGGAAAGTTACTCAAAAAAAAATATGTACTAAAAAAGGCATCATTTAAACACATACAAAATATACCATCAGCATTACTGGTTGTGTCTCCAGCGATGCTTCAATTTTCATGAAAGGATGCTTTTGGAATTATTCTCCCGATTATTCCTACATACCATGCTTTGGTGGACTCTGAGAGCAGTCTCAGAGTACATGAAACAGGTTCCTTTTGGATGAAACAAGACTTACAGATGCACCCCAGGAGAGCACCTCACATGGTCTGACTGCTTATGGGCAGTCAGTCCACAGAAATAGACAAGATCAACTCCAAGGTAAAACCCTATGTGCGTCCTGTAGACATGGGGTTTACTCTGCAGATTCACTCTTACTGTACTAAACTACTTGTCTCTGCAGTCACAGTCAGAGATAATTCTGTACTTCCACTCTATCAAGAAGGAAAAACAGAAGCCAAGAGATTTCATAGATTTTAAGTGTCTTGCTAGGTCCTACACCCCCACTTCTCCCCTCACAGTGCCAGCTTGGAATACAGTTTTTACAGAGCACAGCCTGACTATGTGCTGTCACATATGGGAGAAAGTGTTAACATACTGATCTATATTTTAGTGGAAACAGTCATTTAAGGGCTAGAGACAGCTAACAGCATCATGGAGTATTTGCTAGCTAAATTGATGTGCTCACCAAAAAGAAGCCTTGCAACCTGCTGACAAAGATTCTTCCTTCAACTGCAATATTAGTTCCCATTAAACTAATCCATAGTCACTTCACCCATCACAAAATTCACCTTATGTACAAGAATTAGGCCTGCTGAACTCACTAATACTGGAAACTAAATAAAATAGGATGATCACAGGATTTTAGAGAAACAAAGGCAATACACTAGAGATGGAATTTATTCATACATGAATGAGACACCTCTGTGTTACTGGGCTGCCCTGCCAGAAAGGTTGATAATGATATATCTAGAATGAAACAAACATTAGGACATGCCCTTATCAGATCTCAATTAAGCAGGTTCCTGACATGCTAAATAATTCTCAAGAAAATAAAGCACTCCTGGAATAGGTAAAGAACAAGCATGAATGCTCTAATATATTGTAGGGATTGGATGCTTAAAGGTGTCACTTTTCCTAATGCAAAGAGAGAAGAGCATTTCAGATTATTAAAACTCCTGGTGTGTTCTCTATGAGTACAGTGTGTCTTTGTCAAACTCCTACACTTCCGTTTACATTTTTTCTATATAAAACATGTCACATAGTCAGTCAGAAAAAAAAATTCAAATTAAATATTTTAAAGATTAATCTGATTACACATGAGCATCCTGTAATGGACAACAGCGAGGCAAGTACTGGTTTCTAGAATCTACCTGTACAATCAATGACGTACTACCCTATACATTAAACATGCTCCTGTTAAAGCTTATAAAACACGACAGAACTTTATAACCTTGCAGAGATGGAAAGATGTGTCCCTATCAGTGGAAATGCTTGGCACTCTTTAAAGCAGAAGGCACTAGACTAGTTCTGACCTCTCAGCAGACAACTTTCCCAGCAAACAAGGCCAACAACAAACATGCAATAACCGATGCTTCTTGCACAAGGGACACACGAGAGGCCAGAGCACTTGGTGAGGGCTGAGCTGGTGTCCCACCAGCTCTCTCAGAGCTGGGGGGTCACACCACTCTCTCTCTCCCCCCCATCCCCCACCATCCCAAGGGACTTGGCTTGCACACGGTGATGGGGTCACCTACAAAGCACACAGTGCACCCCCACAGAAGGCACACAAACTTTAGCTGCAGGGAAATAAAAGGTGGAAATCAGCCAGGCAAGTCTCATTCCACACGCAAGATGTGAGCAACTTTGACTCTTCAGTACTGAAGCCAATGTTCACTCCCCTGTTTAAGCAGAGAGCACAATCACGGAATAATCAGTGTAAGGATTCAGAATAAAAATGGCAGGTTTTCTGCTGTTGTTTCTAAGAAAGCAAAACACAGATCATGCAGCCAGTCTGCAAACTGAGAAGAACACTTGAGTTATGCAACAGATCTTGACCAACAAAAGGATCTCTTTAGTTTTTAAAATGTATATATCTAAATCAGCACAAATCATTTCCTCTTGACAAAAATAAACAAGAAAAGAATAAAAAACCTATTTTTCTTTCAAACACATTAAAAGCTCCAGGTTGAAGAGGTAAAACCAAGAGCATATATCAGAAGGTTCATGGTTTTTCCTTTAATGTTAAACACTTCTTAAATATCAATAACTCCTATTCAAAATAAATTTAATTAAGTCACCACATTTTCATCAAATTAAGAAAGCATCATAAATAGGTTTCAGTTAGTTTTGTACAGTTAAACTTCCAACCATTTCATTTAATATCAGCTAAATTATCAATATTTATCAGTAGAAACGGCCCCAAATTAAGTATGTATTATAGTACTCAGGCAGCAGCTTGCCTACAATGACATTGGCACAGGGGATGAAAACAAGTATTTGCTTTAATTTACACAAAAGGTTATTCCACTACTTCTTAAATATATACACGTAAAAGCAATTTAGATAAATTGTCTCATCCATATCTCAAGGTTCAAGGAGGGGAGAAGGTTTAAAAACCAGCATAGCATTTTAACACAGCAGTTCTTGGTCTGCAATGAACTTGGGGGTCAGGAGATTTCTCTAAGGACCCACTCTGGCTCTATCATTTAAATTCTGTGAAAATAAAGACATCACTTAAAGGAACAGAAATTGCACTGGGTGCTCTGAAAATACAATCAAACCTGTGTGATTCTATGGAGTAGCTCTAAGTACCCCTCCAAAACATTAAAGTACCACTTGAAAAACCCCTCAGAGCAAGTACAGGAGCAATTACAAAGCAAAATTTGCCTACTAAGTTAAGCATGGTATAAGACACTTGACTTGGTTCTTAGTTTGCTGCCTCAATGGGGGGAACAGGTAAATCAATGGCAAGTTGAATTCTGAGTATTCGGCTGAATCGGTGCTGAATCCAAAGAAAATCTCTTCTTTCTTCTTTTTTTTTCAAATTTACCTTCAAGATCCTTTCACTTAACAGTCAGTCTGAAGCTGCTCCTGCTGCAAGCATTTCCATGCTGAAACCAAGGCAATCTCACTTGACAAACTACAGTCCTGTTGACTGCACTGCAATGGTTAATCAAAGCTGCCTATTTACTGGCACAGAACTGAAGACAATAACCTGGCATGTTAATTGCAGGCATAAAGGCACCACATCTTCATATCAGAAAGCAATCAACAAGTATAAATTATATTTGTTAAAACATTTCTGCAACACCTATGCAAATATTTCACAACGTGTGAAGAGAACAGAGATAATTATAGCTTGAATCATTATCACAAAGTCAATTATCTACTACTATTTTGTAGTATCTTTTGAAAAGACTTTCATCAATTTAAGTTTCAACAAACATCCAAAAGTCTAAGTACTTATGTACACTTGCAGGCTGGATAAGCACACAAAATATATCATGGAATATATCAATAAAACTATTCCCAAATGCCAAGTCCCAATTTTCCACTTGTCATTTTAATTACACCGTATTAATAAAATCATAATTTCAAACCCTAGGAACACAATCTAATGTTGACTTTGAATAATATTTGGCTATTCTGCAAATTAAAATCTGCATTTTATGTTATGACAGATTTTTTTTAGAATAATAAACGTTATAAAACAGTCAAAATCTTTTCTTTTTGTCTCTAGAGCTCATTTTTCTACACTAGTTTTAAAAACTAATTGTACTGAAAATCCCTTTATACATTCATGTTAAAACACAATAAAAACCAAACATTTGCCTCTAAGACAGCCTAGACAAAAGTCAAAGCTCTATTTGACCACACACTGGCATCTGAAAAATGCAGGCTAGACTAGTTTTCCATATCTGTATAAAGAGGGAAGATATTTATATACTTATTTCATAGCTGTGCTTATCAGCTTACCATTGTGTCACCCTCTCGAGTGGTAAGGTAGCCCAATTGGAGGCCCTCTACAGGGGACACCTAAATGAGTAACTGGAAACAATGATAAACAGACTTAAAGGACAGTTTACTTCTGCCTCTTCATAGACTTGGTTTACCAAGTTACTCTATGAGTCCCTTTCTGAAGAAACAGCATACAGAAGCTTTCTATTTAACGAGGACAATGTATTGAACCTTTTCAGTCTGCCACTCCAAGAAACACCATAAAGCACAAAAGCTTTTCCCCCACACAGATTTGAGTGGTTCAAATTAATGTTTATTGTGAAACAGATTTAAACAAGCCAGTGCGAATAACATATCCAATTTCCTTGTGATTCATTTTGGCTTATTTCAGGCAGAAAAACAAACATATGTATATTCTCAGGTTAAAATAGATATATCTACATGTAATTTACGCTGTTCTTACTAATCTCACCTGCATTTATATCTTTGAAATCACATTACTTTTCGAACAACAGTGCTCTTATAATTTGTTTTCCATTCACTCCAGACAGCGTATGAGACTGGGCACTCACTGTTCACAGGAGGATTTGCACTTTCTGCATTTTCCTGATGCTACTGTATAACAGCCACAAAAGCCAACCCACCATATCCTTCTCACTGGAACTCTTCAACATCTAATTTGTAAATGGATCAGCAGTCAGCACTGAAAGCAGCATTGGAAATTATTGCTATTCCCCTTGAGAATACCACTCAATAGACTTATGCAAATTATGTACCTTTTATTTACTGCCCTAACCGAATCTAAAGGGAACATGCTGCCTGTCAGTAACAGCTCCTTTCCCCAGGCATCTGCTCAGCCCACTCGTTAGGGCGGTTGAGCACTGCACGGAGATTGTCATTCAAGAAATAAGAGCATCTCTTGGGACACATTGCCAAGACAAGGATACTCATGGAGTCTTAGTAAACTACAAAATTACAAATTCGATTATTTGATAACAACCTGCCCAAGCAAAGAGCTTTTAAACTTTTGGGTTATTTGAAGTACATCTTCACACTCAAGTGAACACAAGGAAATGCACTGATAGCTACTTCAGGCTGGCTGCCACCACAGCTGTGGAGAAGGACTTCTGAGGTGATAATCACCACACATTTGGTTACACAAATGTATTTAATATGTTAGTTTACTATTAAACTTTCCTATTTCAGATATAAGTACCAAGTTTGTTTTAAAAGCATGTGGCATGGGCTAGGTGAGCTGAACAAGGTTAAGACTCAAGTTTATGCACCAAGAATACACACTTTCTGAGAAAGTCTAGAGACTTGAGTTGTGCTTTTGGGGGTTTTGACACTCTTTAGAAAGAGAGGAGCTTTCACATTTCAAACTACCTACACATGACCATACCTTGCCTGAGTACTGCAAACACTAGCAAAAGTGAATGCAGATGCAGCAGTCTGTCAGCCTCAGCATTTAAGTACATACATAAGATCAGATTAATTTACCAATTTATGAATACTGGAGTTGCCAAAGTCAAGGTATTATTTTCATTTGCCAAGTAAGTTGCACTATTGCAGCCCATGTTAGAGCTGATTGATGCTTAACAATGGAATGCAATGTTTTGATAAAACTTCCCATAAAAAGCTATTCCTATGAAGTTATCAGGTTTTGCTTTTATGTAGGGAAGGGAAGGGTTCAGATGATTTGCATACATATAGCTACTGTCAAAGTAAATCATCCATTTATATTTTAAACTCCAGCTCCTCACTCTGTGAGTATCAGGTAACTTTTCTCAGAGCTGTGAAGTTACCCAGGGTTTCATGTTCAATAATGACTTTGCCGGGAAAAGTTACAAGCAGTACTGTACCAAGTCACCTTTACCACGCACTGCAACTCTTTTAAGGACAAGTCTGCATCCATTAACTTCTGAGTTACACAGGCTTTTTGGCACTAAACCTGTTTGCTTTCAGAAGGGGTGAGAGGAACACAAAACGTTTCTTTTAAAACAGCAGCATTTCAAGAGGATTTATTAACGATCTTCAGCAGAATGGCACAGAGCAGGACTAAATTCTAGTAACTCCACTTTCCAGTTCCCTGCTTGCTCCCTCACAATGCAAAGACACCAAAGCTCCAGCTAGGACTCCATTCTTTATCATTTGATCCTACACTGTGAAATGAGACTTTTCTGTGAATGAATTGAAGGAGGAGAACAGCCTCCCTTCCACACTCCTAGTACTTTGAGGAGGCAGATGCATAAGAGACATGTGAACATGCTGTGTCTGACCTTAGCTCCGTTGCACAACCGTAGTTATTACAGCCTGGCTATCTCACTTGATTTTTGTACTGTTTTCTCATTTAAAAAGAAAATTTTGCATCCAGTCAGACAGTATGAGAAAAATGTTAATTTTGAGTATTGTACCTCCTCTATCGTGTCTGCCAAGTAACTACTCAAAATTAACATCCCACAGGAATACAGACGATGCATAAGCAGGTATTACATTGTAATACAAAAATAATCTCCAGCTAACAAAGGATGCCGATTCCAAATTCAGATGTTTGACAGAAAAAAAATCTTTGCTTTTAAAAAGGAGAAAGCTGCTCAAAATGAAGCAGGGAATAAATGCCGAACATTCAGGGTTGGAGGAAAGATATAGCTCTAGCTAGCATGTAACCATGGAGCAAAATGGGAAAGATGTTTCTGTTCTCCATCAAAAAGAAAAACAAAGAAAAGTAATTTCTTTGTTCTCCCTTGCTTGTGGCTGACTGGTATAAAAAAAAAAAATCACAATTATTTCTAGGGTATTTACAGCAAATAAATTTTTTCATGTGAACAGTCACTGATGCAATGGAACTTTAATATCTGTACTTTTGTTCTAATAAAAACCCTGGTCTTGCTTCAGAGCTTTTTGATTCAAATAAATCACTTTCAAATTCCACTACTTATTCTCCTAAATTAAGAAGCAAAGCTAAAATTATATCTTAAGGTTATTTCAGGAAAGCTAAACAATTGGTCAACAATTAATAGTTAACTAAAACAAACTTAGAGAAGTTCCTTTAAAGAAAGACTCATGTGCACCTTTCTTTCCAAGGGCAAATTCAGACAGTAGTCCTTCCAGTATCAGGCTAAAATACATGTAAGTTTATTCACTAAAACACAACAGATTTTAAGCCTTGAGTCTTCTCTCTCAGGAAATTCTGTAGATAGCATGTGTCAATTTATCTCCTACCTCCAATTGCTGTGAAAAGTTTGTCAAGGGTTCTAGTAGATCTCTCTGATACATTTAGTTATCGGCTTTGTTTTACTAGAAGGTACAATATTATCTTCTGTGTTCTGAATACACATGGATATTTGCACAATTGTAAATTGATGGAGCTCCAGTATATTTTCATGCAAACTCAGTAGAATATGCCTTCTAAGAATATCCACAGATTTGTGATGTTGGAGAACGTTCTTCGTGCACAGGAGAAGTAGCATTACTTAAGACTTCAATGTGTAGAACCATAGAATTATGTAGGTTGGAAAACACCCTTAAGATCAACAACCTCCTTTCAGGTAGTTGCAGAGAGTAATAAGGTCTCGCCTCAGCCTCCTTTTCTCCAGACTAAACAACCCCAGTTCCCTCAGCTGCTCCTCATAAACTTGTGCTCATAGACCCTTCAACAGCTTCGTTGCCCTTCTTTGGACACACTCCAGCACCTCAATGTCTTTCTTGCAGTGAGGGGCCACAAACTGAACACAGTGTTTGAGGTGTGGCCCCACCAGTGCTGAGTACAGGAAGATGATCACTTCCCCAGACCTGTTGGCCACACTGTTTCTGACACAAGCCAGGGTGCTATTGGCCTTCTGTACTACTATCCATTTTATGTATTTCTTTCCAGACTTCTAGCACTTCATTTCTAACCATAATCCTATTCTGCAAGCCAAGCATGAGGTTTTTTCCACTCTTGGTTTGCTGGGACAGCTCTGACCATACAGTTTCAGGATAAGAACTAAGGCCAACAGGCTTACAATTTATGCAGCACAACCTTCAATGACTTCTTTATCAAAAATGAAAGGAGCACAAATACTACCAGAACAAACAATCACACTGTTGAAAGAAGTAATATAATTCTCTCAGCAAGCTACAAACTTCCCAGAAATTCATGTTTTAAAGCTACTACTTTGTAACAACTTTATTTTGATTTCTTGATTAATTTGTTTTGTCTCTCTATTGAGAAACAACTACACGAAGTTCACAGAAGACAGAATGCAAGGGTAAAGAAAATTTTTTTAAATAACTTTTATATTTTTAAATAACTTTTTTTTGAATATTTTTTCTTTTTAACAATGAATATAGTAAGTGAAGAGATGCACTCTGTTTCACAATACAAAAACAAGACATTAGAAGAAATTAAAAAGTCACAATTGAACTAGAAGGTAGGAAATTCTTTCTCATGTAATACATAATTAGATTGTGAAACTCATGCACAGGCAGCAATAGATATCAAGAATATGGTTTGATCAAAAATGCATTACACTTTACAGAACTACAGGGTCTTTGGATACAATAAGATCTCCCAACGGAAAAAAAAATCTGCAGAAGTAATTTGTTCAATCTCTTTCTCTGCATGTTTTTTCCTAACTAATAAAGATAAAGATGAATGCTCTGGAATTCTTGTGGAATCAAACAGGTATCTTTTAGCGAAACATTTTTCTTGCAATCAAATTTTGAAATACTTCCTTCATATCAGAAAAGTGTAGAGGGAAGAAGTCTCCAATTTAAGAATATCATCAGATGCTGAGTTTTGATGGGGGGTTTTTGTAAAACAAAATAAAAAGTATCAGTATGCTGAAATTTTCCCCACAACTAGAAATACCAGTTTTTACCACGTCCATTGAAGCCACCCAGCTCTGAAACGTGTCAGCTGCCACCACTGGTCACACAATGCACAGAGGTCCTACCTTGTAAAACGTGGGAGTTTTATGCCAGAATTTACATGGCTTCCATCACTGTAATCTGAGCACTCCAAAAATAGCTACGATTTATCGTCCCAAAAATATACTATCTTCTTTACACAGGTGTATAAAGACAAATAATTTAGACATGTGCATCTATAAACCTATGAACGCACTTACAGGAATAACCATTTAAACTTAAGCACACATTAAATGCTTTACTTCGCAAAAGGGCCAGAGAGATTGAGGAACCTGTCCCAGGCCATGCAGAAAAGTCTGCAAGACTTGCTAAAGCAAACTTTCTCTCTCTCCTTCTGAAGTAAGCAGTTACCTTTTCTCACCCAGCTGACAGGTTCATTAAATAGCACTGTTTGCAGTCCGAGACAGAAAGGATGCATGTAGCAGTATCCTGCAGTCT
>VZTO01009802.1:266826-280751 GCA_013400615.1 Syrrhaptes paradoxus
GGCAACGCCTGTGTGGAGAGGAAGGGATGCTGCTGCTACTGCTGCCTCAGTGTTGCCTCATTCTGTGCTGTGCAACCATTTAAAAAAAAGTAATATTTTACGTGCTTTTTTTTCCCCCCCAGACAGTATGAAAAATGATCTCTCCTGTTGCCTACCGCTCATCACTCTGCCTACAGCAGTCAGCTGTCAAATCCAGGTCTGGAACAGTTGGCACACTACTCTGACTACACAGCTGGGATTAGCCATATTTCTCCATTGAATCTCAAGAGGGAGATCTTGGGTAGGATTTTTGGTTGGAAATTTTTTGTTGTTTGTTTGTTTTAAGATTCTTTCAACTAAAGTAGTGTTTTCATCAGCAACCCATATATGAGAATAGCCTATCGTCTAGACTCAGTATTTCAAAGTGTTGCCAGTTGTGCATGCAGCTAGCCACCAAAGCTTTCTAATGCAAGCACAGCCCATTCAGATCTTAGAATTAATTTATTCATTAACAATTTGGGGGTTTGCCAACCCAATACTAAAAGTGACAGACATTCACAAAATTGTGTCTGACAACCACAGCAGCTTTCTGACAAAACAGAAGTAGGTTACACTGGCTTAACTGTCATTAGCATTTCCAACGCAAAATAAAGAATACAATAAAAAGGTGAAGTATTAACAACTCATACATTTTAAATTAACTCATGTTTCAGGAGAGCTAAGAAATTCTAACTGCCACTGGTAAACTCCATTTCTGTTTACATATTAGTGTGCTTCTGACTTATCTCCTAAAATCTACTATTCTTCATATACCTACATCTTTTTGGTTGAGCCGTATCTTCTCTGAATTTGCCAGAACAAAACCAAAAAACCCAAATCCCTTCCCTCCTTGTAAGTAATAAGAGCTAACACTAAGCAATAGTTAGGTGACTTCTGCTGCTCCTGATGCACAGGAGGTATCTGCCAAAGTTCAAGCTACTAACCATAATGACTTATGCTGAAGGAAATCATGTAGGTTGAATAACTCAAAAGGGATGACTTGGTTTTCCTCAAGTCTAGCTACTTACTCATTACCATACACCTAACATAAACCTTATCCTTCAACATCTCAAACTACACCTGAAGTTAAACGGTATTGCTTACATTGCTACAATAACTCCTGAAAAGTGGTTCAAGAACTCCTACCACTGTTCCATGGGATGAACAGGAAATCTCTGCATCTGGCCTTGGTTACATACAAAAATGAGCTCAGGATGGCATCAACTCATTGTCTTTCCTGAAAATCTAATGACCAACATTTCAGCATAAATACCAGGCTGGGAGAGTCGGCAGATTTATATCTCTGCACAAAGAAAACTGATCGGTGAGAAATTCTTTCTCCGAAGTCAGCTAACTCATGCATTTGTGACAGAACCAGCACTAACAAAAGGAAAAAACAACATAGAAGAAGAGAGAAGTGAACATGAAATGAGGCACAACTCCTGTAAAAGAGTAAGTTTATCCTATTACCACCATATGAAATATCTACAATACCAACACTGCCTGAGAGAGAGGTATATCCTCCTTCTCTGCAGCCTTCAAAACAGGGCATCTTCCAAACAATCACAAAACAAAACCCCAAAAAATTCCTGTTAAGAGCTGGTACTCCTAGTTGAGACAGTAAGAAATACCACAAAAATTAAAATGTTAATCATCAGGCTCTTGCCATTTATATTAGAAAAATTAAACCCTTAAAAAATGTGCTGAGTTCAGGGACTCAACAATAAGGTTTCTTAGAAAAAATGTTGGAGGTAGAAGTATTTGGGCAACACCTTTTTCATATATATACACATATATATACATACATATATGAATTGTATAGATATGAAATGAAATATATATAAATTGACATTTCAGATAACACATTTTATCTTTATTCATTATATGCATATACACTTCATATATATAAATCATATAAGCATTAAATATTTAATGTATACATGTCACACATCTTATTTTAAAAAAAAAGTTTCACACAACCCCAGTCTCTCACATAACTTAGTCATGCACTGAATCCTGTGTGGCTGGTAGCCTAGTAAGTCAGTAAATTACCTCAAGTGAAAAGAAAACAGGGTCAATTCCAGTTCATCTCCGATCTACCTGCTGAACTTATCCTTATGACAACTATAAATTTAAACTATATTATCCTCACAATCCTATTAAAGTAGAAGAATGCCAGTTTCATCAGATAGAGTTTGACATTCAGATACTCCAGGTCTCACAGCACAAGCACTGAATTTCTATTTTGTACTAAGTCCTTTTAGGCTGTGAACACGGTGAGTGCAGTAGCTGTACACTCCAGCAGGATCTTGGGAAGGACAGCTTGAAAAGGCAGATGATAGATAGCCCTGAACTGCCCTCATTGATAGATTTCAGCCTCTCGGCTGAAAGTAACAGAATGGCAAGTCTGTCACAAGACAGTGAAACTCAGTTATAATTCATCCATCTAGGAAGGATAGGAAGCCCCGTTTTCAGAGCGCTCCAAAGATAAAAGCTAGAGCTTTTATTTGTTAATATACACAAAAAGAATAAATAAATAAAAAAGGAAAGGATAAGTTTAAGAAGCCTGAATGCACTGTTCGTACTCACAGGTTATAAGACATAAGCTTTGACCATCAACAGTTTTCCATTGTTTTGCAAATGCAAGCAATAGGGACTACAGACACCCAGCTCACCAACACCAGGCATTAATGTACACAGAACTGCCCAATGAACTTTAAGCAACCTACCTGTAACAAAAAAAAACAATATTTTTACATACCATGGAAAATGAGCTAATAGCATGTGCTCAGAGTAAATAAACCAAATACAGGAAAACAAACCGGTTACATGTTCACAGTCACCCTACGTTAACATCACTATGCTCAAACACATGGCTACACTTGTGAAAAACTTCATGTCGCTCATATCTAAACAACCGGTATATCATCATGCTGAACCACCTCATTAAACATTCCCAAGGTAAACCCTGCTCACTGACATCTGTAAAGATAGTTTGGAGCTTTGAGAGCTCTGCACCTCTTCGCAAATATATCCGCGGCTTCCAGCAACATACAGTACTTTTTCTGTGAATCACAAATGCCCACCACATTTCAAGGAGGATGAATTTCTAAAGGAACTGATCAAAAGCACCTAAGAGAATTAAGAATATGAAAGTCTGGGTTTAGTCTTGAAACAAATTTAGTATATGTGGCATTTGGTAATTAAATACTCACATTTTAGTGATTTTGGAGCAACATTATTAGCCTAGCTTACAATTTTCCTTCCCCCTTAATGTTCCTAAACTGGAACATTACTCTCCTCTCCTTTCTTTGGGTATGTATGCACTCCACTTCTTGAAAGCCAACCAAAGACACATGTTTTCAAGCACACTGTTTCCTATGGTCCTTCTGTCCAGGTACTGAGCTCTAGGTTACATCCTGACACAATCCAAGTCCTCCGAAACCTTATACAAGTATCACTGAAGACTATCTGAAATATGTACAACGAAAAGAACACTTTGATCAATAATCCAAATTTAAAAGTCTGAATCCTTAATATTAACATAAGTTTGCTGAATACATACCCTATAGAACTTCAGTCTTAATTTCATCTGGTTTTGATAAAAATACTTTAATGTATACCTCAGTTTTCCTGCTGCAAAAATGGGAACTAATTTAGTTGGGAATATATTTTTTAGAAGCACTGCTTTTCTCAGATTAACAACTTCAGGAAAGAGCTAATAAGTCTTTAGCTCTAAAAGCTTTATTTAGACACAGTTATACATGCATAAGAATTGCTTTTGTTAATCTTTGTGAATTTGACTTAGCTTCCTCCTTACATTCAGACTTGAGATCTAGAAGCAACAGTACAACTACCTATTTCTCCAGTTTAAACACTAAACTCCTTGCCGTTAATTCCCCTTTATCTAACCGCATTAATATCTTCAGAGTTACCATATAACACACCAGGAGCCATGCAACAAAGTCATTCCTTCAGGAAAGGGGAAATGCTGCAGCTTTCTGTTCCTGAAAAAAAATTATATTATTATCATTCACCTCCTCCATAACAGTATCACATTTTCTTCTCACATTCTTCTGTGTGCTAAAATAAGGTCTCTTTTGAAGGCCAAAGGAATATTTGCTGGAACATATTTAATTTCAGATGCTGTCCTCTTATTATGTCATCTGCTGTCTTTATTCTTCAACCCCATACTCATCTCTTAATGCAACACGAAAAAAATGAATTAAAACCACTGGAAAAAGGTTAATAGTAGAGGTAGATTTTGAATCTCTTCTTGTCTTCACATCCAGACAGGATGTCTTTTCAAAAGCACGTTTAAACAAAATTCAATTTTTGCACTGAATACAGGAGTGACAGAGTAAAATATCACGGTTACGATATCCAGGGAAGTTGGATGAGATGATCACTTCCCTTTACATCTATAAAATGTAACTAATGCAGCACTGAAGAGCTGCTAAGGAAGGGGAGGGGGAGAATCACATACCAAATGAGTGGTCAATATTCTAAACTGTGCTAGCGAGCAACACACTAACACATATTTTAAAAAATCAGCACAAAAGAGGTAGTGCAAATTTTCATGAAACACGACCTTAAGAGAGCCAAGAATCTGCTGACAGTATCCTACAGGCTCCCCAAGGATCAGGTTGGAAAGATGCCTCACCGCCACATTTGTCATCCCCATACAAAACTATGGCCTTTCAGCGCTGGTCTCTCTGCTTATCCCTCTTTTCTCCCTTCAATTCCCTCTTGACATCAGTCCCAATAGCTTCTGTCACAGCTATTTACAGAGCTTTCTTTTACAATGATCCTCCTTCTTCCAACACTGTTTCTAATCTTGTCTAAGAGCTGTACGTACTAGAAATATCTAAGAGCTGTACGTACTAGAAATATCCATTCAAAATTTGTGTCCTAAAGCTGGAAATAAGATGAGTATTTCTTTTTCAGTCCACTAGCCACAATAGAGTTTCCATCACTCACTGACCTACCACCATCTCTCATTGATAGCACCTCTTGATTTCTGCTACTGGTCGCTATTTTTTTGCTACCATGTTATTCTGACATGTAGCCTATATATCAATATATTCCAGATGATATACTTATTTTCAAAAAGCTTCAGCTTTTTGTGACCACCATAAAAACTAATAAACAAGAACTTATTTATATTTTTCAGACAACATTGTTGGGGAAGTGTTGTGGGTTAAGTAGAAGAGAGTTAATTTTTTTCCCTTCTCTTCAGAAATAGCTAGCAAGAAGCTATGTTTTGGATTCCCGCTCAGGAGGAAAGCTGATAAGAAGGAACGTTTATAGTTATTGCCAGGATACTTTCAAGGACAAATACGTTCAGCCTCTCTCCTCTCCACAGACAGAACGGGGGGGAGGCCTGGCGGGTGGGGAGACAGTCCAGCTGTTAGCCTGGGATTTGCTTTTAGGTTAAGATTGAGAACCAGACCATGCACGTCATACCCAGTATATAGGTGAGGACCCTTCCGGGAGATCGCTCTCTTTTGCGTCCCTTGGGCTCCGAATCATCTCGCTTCGGGTGGCTGCATTCACTCTCCCAAGGCCTTCCCCCCCCATACACACTGGTAGCTCTTGGATCCCAGGACGCTCATTATCTCCGTTCCATGAGTTTCGGGATCCTCCCTCTCCAGGGGGATCATTAGCTGTGGCCAGGTGGTCGTTTTCCCCCCGCTTTGGTCAGCTCTCGGTTCTGGGACGNGGGGAGGGGCAGTATCACCATGTATCACATTGCATATTTGTATATAGTATTATTTCCAATATTATTGTAGTTTAGTTATTAAATTGTCCTTATCTCAACCCACGAGTCCTCTTTGCCATTTACCTCTTTAATTCTCTCTCCTATCATTGGGTGGGGACTGTGTGAGCAGGTGTGTATGGTTTGGCCCCCAGCCAAGGGCCAACCCATCACAGGAAGCTATTGGAACAAAAGATAGACAAAGTAACATTACAATATCCCACAGCTGTTAACTAATTATTTTTTAAATGCCTTTTATCTAAGACCCTAAAACTACTCCACAAGTGGCAGTGAAAACATAACGAAAACAAAGACTTAGAATTTTAACTTAATTCTGCAAATATACATCCCATTTCCAATTCAATTGAGTCTCAAATTTCAACTGGAAGTGAAAAATCTCAACAGGACATTAGAAAACATCATGAACACTTGTCTTGCAAACACAGTACTCCTCCCTGAGCCAGGCTGTATGAACTTTAACAGAATTTCTTGGAAGTTGCCCTCTTCCCATGCCCAATCTCACATTAATTAGATATCATAGGAAATAACAGCAACAGTTCACAGAGATTTATTCTTTACCAGAGATGATGTAATTATAGATCAGCGCACAGTTCCCAAAACACATGAGCAAACCAAGGAATTACCCATTTCTGCAAGTCCATGTGGGTGAATTCCTGTGGCTGGAGTCTAACAGAATCCAGCTCAACATGCGCCTACTGCGTTACTAGTCCACAAACAGCTGCAGCTGAGATACGTTTTGGCTTTCACTGTATCTTAATGTAAACAAGCCTTAGATGTAAAGGCTGAAGGCAGCTGTTAACATCAATTTTAGGATTATCAGCTAGTTCTTCTATCTCCTTTCCTTAAAAAAAAAAGGTTTAGGAGTGACATAGGGAGTTATGACCTCACCAGAAAGACCCCCTGCCCTGCATTAATGATTTACAAAGAAGCCTAATGCAAGAACATCACCCAGAAGTACAGACCAACAAAACTCAGACTAGTACTGCATGTATAGGGGAAAAGTAATAACCGCAAAAATGTTATTTCCCCATAATGATCAGGTAGAGGCATTATTTCTCCACTAAGACAGAAAATGAGCTATGAAGACAGAAATACATACTATCCTTTTATGCTCTGCAAGACCCAGCCCTTTTCTTGTGAACCTGGTGGAAAGCTGCCACCGCAGAGCTGGTGTTTCAAGGACTCTAGCACTCTGACTCAGAGATAAGAAAGAGCCAATGTAAACAAAACACAACAAATATTCATTTTGCTCAATGCGGAGATTATGGAAACAAGGAAATCTGTCTTTCTCCAACATCTCCCTAAAAAGACAACATTGACAGATATGTGTTCTTTCTCAGAAAGAGTCAAACTTTTTAACAATATCCCAAGAGCATCTCCTAAACGTTAGCTTACTTAACCCACTGTCACGCTCCCAAGTCAATGCACAGCTCGGCCACCGTGTTTTTGCAAGGAAAGTAGTTTCAGCAACTCCAGTTTAAAATGAAGTGGCAGTACTAGCTATTATTTCAAATACATGCTGGTTTGTATTCACTTCCCAGCACACTCATAGTAAGGTTGGCATGACACAAGCATCTCAAACACACTCCTCTTCCAGACCGCTAGTTGACAAAACTAGTTTTAATTACAATATTAATGAGGTTGGCTTATCTTCTCCAACTGCACAGTCTCTCTGCAAGAAGCACAGTCAACATTACCACAGAAAAATCTACCATGAAAGACAGTTTGAAATATTGCTTTGTGGTCTTGGTCATGTAGGGAACAGATCTGAGAGAAATTATACTGCCATTTAGCTCCTCAAAAAGCTACCTTTGTCATTTTGTTTTCCTGTGGGCTTCCCCCACTCAAGGACACCACCACTTCCTCCCACCTGAATGCTTTTATGAGGGATTTACTAACGCACCTCCACTTTCTTCAGGTATGTTTGACAGACACCTCGCTCCTCAAGAACAACCCTATTACTTCACAGTGATCTATACAGAACATACAGGGCCATAAGGAGCAGACAAGGCGGTCTATCTTGATCTGGTGAGCATCAGCGAGAGCCAGATTTCCTGCTGGAGGAACAAACACCCACACAGCTCTGGCAAAGGAGAGGAACAACCTTGCGCTGAAGTAAGTGGAGAGCTACCGCAGGAACAGCATGGTATAGGTAACAAAAGATGGGAAGACCTCTAAGACTTCCCCACCAGGCTGGCCCAAAAGCCATTTATACTTAATTTATTTTTGACTGAAAGAAAGCTAGTGGCTGTGTCCTTAATTGTTTCAACTTCCTTTCACTCACTGAAAGCAAAGCTTCTTTAAGAAACAAGGGGTAACGGGTATAAGCTAAAAGAGGGTAAATTTAGACTAGACATTAGGAAGCAATTTTTCACTGTGAGGGTGGTGAGACACTGGAACAGGTTGCCCAGGGAGGTTGTGGATGCCCCATCCCTGGAGGTGTTCAAGGCCAGGCTGGATGAGGCTTTGAGCAACCTGGTCTAGTGGAGGGTGTCCCTGCCCATGGCAGGGGGGTTGGAACTTTATGATCTTTAAGGTCCCTTCCAACCCAAACCATTCTATGATTCTATAAATTTTTATCCCCAGAGGCAGTAGCTGTTTCTTTATCCGAGACAGAGAGCTGAGCATCCAGCCTGCAGAAGGCAACAGACTCCCTCCCAGCTTCTCCTGACAACTCTAAAATTCATCTCAGCTGGGACAAACCAAACAAGGAGCATGAGTTCCATGTGACCAGGCAGATCTTCTGTAATCACCCACCTAGTTCCTGGTCAGTCTGCCAGCCACTGTTTGGAAACTATGTACTATATTTTTCCTTTTTAAAATAGTCATTAAATTACAATTTGCATGTTAGTGATACTGTAATGAATTACCCAGGGACTCATTCTGGCTAAGAGCTTATGAATCATCACCAAAACCACCAATTTTTTTCCCATAATTATCAAACTATTCCAGTTAAAAATTACACAGCTCAGATACAAATTTAGAAATCTGCCCCAAAATATTGTTCAAATTGTGCATGGGTACTTTGTTAAGCAATTCTTACAGTAACAGATACCTGTATCAGATAAGACAGTCACATATACATTACGGAATAATTCTCATAATGTTAACTACACACTGCTGACAGCAGTCAGGAAACTCTGGGTATTAATTTGTTAGTAGGTCTGAATTATTGTTACTTCAGGAAGAAGCATTTCCTTTAAAATTTTGTGCTGTAGAATTTCTTGCACTATTTCATAATTTTAGCACTCAACTTTTAGAAAATCACTTATCTAAAAACTATGTCATAGTTATAAATACTTCCAACACAATCACTTGACAAGCATTCAGGCACTAATTATTTTAAAGGAAATTGTGGCACTTCAGAATCCACAAATCCTATGGATTTGGAGAATATTGATTACAACTAGTCGGTTTTAATGCACAGTATTTGGCCATCCCTCACATAGGAAACTGGTGCAATATATTAAACAAGGCTATAAATCAGTGATCAGGCAGAATTAAAACTGAGGATATTACTGTAGGCTTAAGTAATCCACTAGAAATATTTAACAAATTATATTTTGGGAATCATTTTAAATCACGCAGTACCCTAATATTTCTCAAGGTAGAAGGGAGAAAAGGAGGGGGTATCACCCTCTATGTTAATGATAACCTGGAGTGCATGGAGCTCCAACTGGGCATGGATGAGGAGCCAACTGAAACCTTGTGGGTCAGGATTAAAGGGAGGGCAGGGACAGGAGACATTATAGCGGGGGTCTGCTACAGGCCACCTGAGCAGATGAGGCCCTCTATAGACAGATAGGAGAAGCCTCATGTTCACAAGCCCTGGTCCTCATGGGGGACTTCAACCACCCTGTTGGAAGGACAGCACAGCAGGGCATAAGCAAGCCAGGAGGTTTCTGGACTGCACTGATTATAACTTGCTTCAACAAATGACAGAGGAGCCAACAATGAGAGGTGCTACGCTGGACCTTGTTCTCACCAACAGGGAAGGGCTGGTGGGGAATGCGAAGCTCAAGGGCAGCCTGGGCTGCAGTGACCATGAAACGGTGGAGTTCAAGATCCTCAGGGCAGCAAGGAGGGCACACAGCAAACTCACTAGGCTTCAGGAGAGCAGACTTCGGCCTGTTCACGGATCTGCTTGGTAGAGTATCATGAGATAAAGCCCTGTAAGGAAGAGGGACCCAAGAAAGCTGGCTAATATTCAAGGACCACCTCCTCCAAGGTGAGGAGCTATGCATCCCAACAAAGAGGAAGTCAGACAAAAACACCAGGAGGCCTGCATGGATGAACAAGGAGCTCCTGGACAAAGCCAATCACAAAAAGGAAGCCTACAGAGGGTGGAAGTAAGGCTAGGTAGCCTGGGAAGAACACAGAGAAATTGTACAAACATCCAGGGATCAAGTTAGGAAACCTAAAGCCCTGACAGGATCAAATCTGGTCAGGAATGTCAAGGGCAACAAGAAAAACTTCTATAGGTATGTCAGTGATAAAAGGAAGAGTAGGGAAAATAGGGGCCCTACTGGAAAGTAGGAAACAGGAGACCTGGTTACCCACGATATGGAAAAGATGAACATCCTCAATAACTTTTTTGCCTCAGTCTTCACTGGCAAGTGCTCAAGCCACACTGTCCAAGTTGTAGAAGGCAAATGCAGGGACTGGGAGAAGGAAGAACTGCCCACTGTAGAAGAAGATCAGGTTTGAGACCATCTAAGGAATCTGAAGGTGCACAAGTCCATGGGACTTGACGAGATACATCCGTGGGTCCTGAGGGAACTGGTGGATGAAGTTCCTAAGCCACTATCCATCATATTTGAGAAGTCGTGGCACTCTGGGGAAGTTTCCATTGACCGGAAAAGGGGAAACATAACCCCCATTTTTAAAAAGGGAAAAAAAGTAGACCTGGGGAACTACAGGCCGGTGAGTCTCACCTGTGTGCCTGGCAGGATCACAGAGCAGATCCTCCTAGAAACCATGCTAAGGTACATGTTGATAAGGAGGTAATTGGTGACTGCCAACATGGCTTCACTAAGGGCAAATCGTGCCTGACAAATTTGGTGGCCTTCTACAACAGGGTTACAGTGTTGGTGGATAAGGGAAGAGCAACCCATGTCATCTACCTGGACTTGTGCAAAGCCTTTGGAACTGTCCTGCATGACATCCTCATCTCCAAATTGGAGAGACATGGATTTGACAGAAGGACCACTCGGCAGGTAATGGCTTGGCTAGACGCTTGCACTCACAGAGTTGTGGTCAATGGCTCAATATCCAAGTGGAGACCGGTGACAAGGGGTGTTCCTCAGGGGTCAGTACTGGGACCAGTGGTGTTCAACAACTTTGTCGGAGACATGGACAGTGGGATGATTTGCTGATGACACCAAGCTGTGTGGTGCAGTTGACAAGCTGGAGGGAAGGGATGCCATCCAGAGGGACCTTGACAGGCTTGAGAGATGGAACCATGCAAACCTCATGAAGTTCAGCAAGGCCCAGTGACAGGTCCTGCTCACAGGTCGAGGCAATCCCAAGCACAAATACAGGCTGAGAGAGTTGGGCTTGTTTAGCCTGGAGAAGAGACAGCCCCAGTATACCTTATAGCAGCCTTCCAGTACTTAAAGGGGGCTACAGGAGAGATGGGGAGGCACTATATTGTTACATAACAATATTGTTAAATACACTTTAAATTAGTAATTTCCATGATGCTAACAAAACAGATAAATGCTCTATATCTGCTTATTGCTCTATGGATATAGCTGACCTGTTTATGCATAAGAACACTGTACTTCTAAATAAGTCCCATGAGTTATATCACCAGCTAAAAATCCTGACTATTCAAACAAAATTCATAAATAGGGCAAATACTTCTTAAAAATTAGCTCAGAAACTCATAACAAAATTGTAATATCTGCTAAGGTCTTTCACCTTACCCAATGTTTATTCTTTTATACAGCAGTGCAGAGAGAATAGATTTTTCTTTTTATCTGTTGTCACAAAACGATAGAGACTGAGTATGCAAGCGGCCAAGGGTTACCCTAAAAAAGGGAAAGTGGAAAGAGTGGAATCAAGCCACAAGTTGTGATATCAGGGGAACTAACATTGGATGTGTCTCACTTCACTCCATGACCTATCTTTCACTGTTAGGTTGGGTACTATCGACATTCAACAAAAACTAAATGTTCTAAGAAAGTCACACACATCCCCTTCTACTCCATCACAGGTTTAAATAATCCCTGCTCCTTTTGCCTACTCCTCTTGTTACAGAGATAGACAAGCCCACCCCAACCTGTGATCAAAGGTCAGGGCACTATACCACTACCACACAGGATACTTGGAGCCAGCCAAACATCTCCTCTTGCTTCTTCTTCCACAGGACGGGCTAAGGAAGACACAAGGAGAAGGAAGCAGTCTCTAACAATAGCTATTCAAAAATTGAAGCTAGACGTAATGTTTCCATTTACAAAAACATCCTGAAGCTCAACAATCGCAGCGGGACTGTTTTGCTGTCAACAATAAGCATAATATAAGAATAGTGAAATTGCAAAATCAATCATAGACATTAAAAGCATAAATGCAAACTGAATTTAACCTTTGTGAGCATACTCATAATCTCCCAATTAGATGATCACATACTAATGTTTCCACAGGACTCCCACACCTTATTTAGCACACAAAACAGATTTTAAAAAAAATTTTAAAAATCTCGTAACTGATCTAGCAGAGTATATACTCTATGTTCATACTCCTAGACTCTCTGCAGCATTTGATACTATTAACTAATGCACTGCCTCATCCTACAAATGCAGCAACAATCCAGTACATTCCAGTCAAACTACTTCCCAAGTCCTCCCTAGAAGGACACTCTAACCACAGCAACAGGAAAACTGCACTCCCGCTGCTCGGTGCTTCTCACACCCCAGAAGAATCAGTTCTTTCTAATTCTTTAGATGGTAACTGATCTACCTTAATGCAGTAACAACCACTTCAAAACTTTTATCCAGAAAATAAACAAACGGGAAAAAAATATAAGAAGTGTTGCAAATTACCAATGTATTTTTAACATCCACAAAGTGTAGTGCTGATGTATACACATGAAATAAAAGCAGCACAATGCCCGAATCTTTCTATGTCATTTTTGTCATGTGCATTTGTACACCAAAACATTAAAAGATAATACATGGTTAGTGAGAGAAACCTTTACTCCTATTCCTATCGAAAACAGAATCCTTACATTTAAAGCATTCCACAATTCACCAACAATTTTCACAGTAGCATAAGGTAGTCAACACCATACTAACATATGCATCAATCAAGCCCAATTGTCACAGTTAGGCATAGCATGCTCTGCATTTCTGCTTTCTGAAAATTACATATTGTACTACCATAGGCATTTCTGCAGATTATCCAAGATATTTCAGTACTTAATGATGTAAAACTTTCTTTTTGTTCATAGGTGCCTAGAAGAATAATTAAATATTTCATTATTAAGCCTCCACGTACAAGAGGTTTCAGGTGATATCAGGTCTCCCACACTTGCACACTAAGTACGAACCACTAACCCTTCCTGCAGTTTATCACTGATGAATCAGAAAATAATATCTGACTTGCCTGAACATAAACTAATCTATAAATATTTAATGCTGGAAAGCTGTTAGAAGGTTACCCAGTGAGGTTCTAAATTACTTTCTAAATCACTGGTATTTTTCATAAAATTTATTTTGTTCATTCTTTTACATCAAAGTTTCTCCTTTTACCATTTCCTGAACAAAATCTCCCAATTCACTTTCCAACATACAAAAACAACATTATATTGTCTGTGTATTTCAGCATAGAAAATTGTGGGCACAGTATAAAAACAGTGAGAACATCATAGAATCATAGAACCACCAAGGTTGGAAAAGACCTAAAAGATCATCCAGTCCCACCGTTCACCTATTATCAATAGCTCCCACTAATCCATGTCACTCAACACAACATCCAGTCTTTCCTTGAACACACCCAGGGTCGGTGACTCCACCACCTCCCTGGGCAGTGCATTCCAGTGCCTGACCACCCTTTCTGAGAAGTAATACTTCCTAATGTCCAGCCTGAATCTCCCCTGCCATAGCTTGAAACCATTCCCTCTGGTCCT
>VZTO01009803.1:0-30153 GCA_013400615.1 Syrrhaptes paradoxus
AGCCAAGTCATTAGTTGTGCGTTTACACTGCAGTCAAAGCAGTGGCAGTGATGAGGAGTAAACATTCAGTGCTTGTTTAATTGCATGTTGCTAGCATTTTCGCTCCAGCCATATAGAGCATGAGGTAGGGTACAAACCTCAGTCCAGAAACGGAGTAGAGTAAGCTCTGCTGAACTCCACATGGCCATGACTGGACTAATAGGTAAGAAATAGCTCTTGTTTCCCTACACTATGAAGTTGGGTCTTCACAGCCATTCCCACAGATGCAAATCTGCAGCACAGCTGATCTTTGTTGATGTTGGAATCAGCACAAAGCTGGTGGGAAAGAGACACTCTGTTTTGATAATGACAAAACTGGAGGATCTAAAATTAATCTCTGCAAAGTGTATATCACAAATGCAGGTGATCTTTGAGTCAAAGAAACATTTAATAGGAGTTTTAAAGCAAAAAAAAAAAACCAACCTGAAACAGTACAGTTGAACCACACTGCACTTCGGCTTCATGTATGGAAATACATAAGTCAAAGGAATTGTTCTTCGCTTCAATTTATCTTTTACTCCATTTCACTATGGTGAATCAGAATAAGCAGAGCTAGAGGAAGCCTCCAAAGATTAGCTAGTCAATCCACCTGCATCAATATGACCAAGGCACCCTGAACAGCTTCAAACCTAATGTTAAAATTTTCTGCAAGGCAGATAATACTCCATCCTGGATTGAAGTCATGATATTCCCTTGTAATATCTTGATTCCAGCCAATTCCAATATCCAACAGAAAACTTTTCCACCTCTGCTAAATGCCATGTTCTCCATCCCACATCTGAATTATTTACTCACGTGAATTGTCCCCTTGAGGCCTTTGGAACTACATGGTTTACTAAAATTATACTCACATGCTAGTATTTGAGGAACCAGTGCTTCAAAGGAAGACTCTAAGCTAGCAGGAGAGGTTTGGAAATGAAAAAGAGTGAGTAAGACAGAGAGTTAGCTTTTTTGAGGTGAGACGTGGGAGGTGTTTTCGTTCTTTAGCTATTAAAAACTCCTTGCTTTGGCAAGGAAAAAAAAGGGGGGGAGAGAAAACTGGGAGGGGAAGGATTCATGAATAAAGAGGCACCATGGAAAGACGTACAGCAACCAGGGTGGCCAGAAGGCACAAGAGTTTCCCAGGCTGGCTTCCCTGACAGAGCAAAGATGGTAGCAAGTACAGGTCAGAGAAGCCAAAGTCTAATATGCTGATCTAAAGGGAATAATAAAACCAACTTTCTTTACAGGGCTGAGCAGAGGGGTTATGTTAGAGGGGGTGCTTTGAAGACAACCATGCTAGATATGATAATTGCACCTTTTACCTTTCTGGATGTCCTGGTATTATCCAGTATTGAAGGCATCTCCTTTTTTCCCAGATTTAATGAGGATTTCAGATCCCTTTCCATTCCTTCATGGCTTTTCGGAGCTATGGCTTCACAGGCGGTCCTGCTGGTAAGCCCCAACCCTGGTGCTCATGCCTCCTGTGCCTTTGCACGCTGTGATGTGCAGCATGGTGGGGCTGCCTGTGTGCCAGGGAGGGGACAGGTTGGGACAGGGCAGGGGTGACAGAAGTTTGGGCCCCTGACCCCATGCCTTGGTGGCCTGGAGGGAGCAGGCTGTGTTGGGAGCAGGCTATGTTGGGAGCCATTTTTGTTTTTGATGCAGCATGTGCGTGCTGTGACTGGGGAGCTGCAGGGTGCCCAGGCTTCCCTACATGTCCTGGGGGAAGGGAGGGCCCCCGTTGGTGGAAATGGAAATGAAAAATATTTTGGAGATTGCTGGCAGAGAACTTGGGCGTCTCCCTCTCTTCTGCTGTTTTTTTTTTTTTTCATTTTTGTTTTTTTCATTTCTTTTGTCTCCCCTCTTCCTTGCTCTGTACCTCCCTGTTTCCTCACAGCCAGGTTTCCACTTGCCTGGGCAACCCTGATCCCACACGTGAAACAGGGACATCGTTTCCCCAGAGTAGCCCCAGCCATGGGCAGGAGGGGTCCAGGAGCAGTGACACCACCCTGGACCAGGGGAGGCCAGAGCAAGGTGATCCTGGTGTCACAACCAGGGCCCTTTGGGCAAGTGCATTGTAACCTGGGCCTTAATAATGAAATCATGTGCTATTGTTTCCATCAGGCCCACAGCTAAGAAAATAATAATAAACAACTGTCCTTCCTTGGTCCCCATTATTTTTTTCTGAGCAGGCTTAAGCTGCAATTACTCAAAGGTTCATTATTTAGTCAAATTCGGAGGGGATTTTGTCATAAATGGCAAAAAGCATGTTCCTGACAGAAAAATTGTTATTTATTTTAAAGAAATACACTCTTTCGAGGGTGTTTTATTAACAGAAAAAGTCAGCAGGATTTTTCTTAAATGTGGATAAAACAAAATAGTATCCTGCCAGCCTTGTTCTCAGAAACAGCTAAGCGGTTTTGACTGAAATTAAACACAAAACCAGAAAGAACCCAGTAAAACAGCTGAACCAGACGTGATCTAGAAGATGTTGGCTCCAAGTCTGGCAAAGTCAAAAGCAACCAAAGCCAAACCTTGTGATGGGATGTGTCAAGTGACTATTATAATAAAGAGGCAACGCTACTAGCAATGTCTTATATGTTCTGCGCACCCATTAACATGCTAATCTCAACATTAGCCTTTCCCAGGTAGCCAGGGATTATAATTGCTGAGCTTTACAACTAAGTATGAAGCGTTGTGGCTAAACAGCTTGACTGAACAAGAATTATTTGCCATCACCTGAACAGGGTAAGCATGAAGGAAGGAGACCATTTGGCTAGCGTCTTACCATGGGCAGAGTTTAGAGAAATTAGGTCAGGCAGAATGGAAAGAAAACTTCAGGAATCTCTTCCAAACAGTGAAAAGTAATCATCTGTGGAACAGTCTCTCATGGGAAAGAAAGGATGCCCATTGCTTAAATCATACACAACTGGACTGGATAATGCACTGGAAAATGTACTGTAGGCAAGGATCTTGCAGTAACTGGGCTGGGCTAGAATGTGAGAAGATGGACTGGATGAATTAGCAAGATTTTCCCATCTCTGATTTATTTTATCTTTTTTTTTCCTTTTTTAAAATTGGCTGTAGTTTGCATTGCTTGAAATTTCTTCACACAGTTTACAGAATCTCTGAACGAGGTAGAAGAAGGGGATGAAGAGAGAGAAGTGGGTGTGTTTCCTGGATGACACACAAAAAAGAAGCCTACAGCCTCCCAGAGACTGTGGAACTAGAAAGACTGCCTGAAGAGAAAAGGAAGGAACACAGCTTGGGGGAGCTGATCCCACCAGGCTGATGCATGTGCAGGAGAGCTACACTAAGGACACCGTGGATGAGGATGAGAGGCTAGATAAATGGTAAAGAGGGTGGCTTGGAGAGAGATGTGATTCCACTTAAGCATGCTGCGGTCACTCATGGTCAGTCTTCAGCACTGGGCAAGAAGTTCTAGTTCTGCATGACTCTCCCCTGCTAGTTTTCACCAAAGGACTTTTTAGTTAACAGAATATTTGATAAGGGCCTTCTCTCTAACCCTCCTTCCTTTTAAAGCAAGATTTTGCTGTTTTGCTTTGGTTTGAAATCAGCTTTCAAAGGGCTGGATTAAAACAGAGATTGCAGAGCTGGTCATTCACTCGTTCGTTAATCCAGTACTGGACACAACAAACATCCTTAATTACTTTCATCAGTCCTGAAGCCTCACACGCAGGTTTACTAATGCACCACAATCCTGGCTTTTAAAATCCTCAGCATTTCAGCTCATGACTGGATGCAGTCACAGATCGGTTGCTCCTCTTTGATGAGAGTCAAAGCAGGTCACTGGCCTGTGCTACAGCCCTTTACCACTCCTGGTAAGTCTGTCTGTGACTAAGGATCCCCAGGACTTTGCTAATAGGTACCTGAAGTCCAACTTCAGGATTGAGGAATCCTCAGCCAGCCCTAGGAAAGTCCATCCATCATACTGTATCACGTTTTACTATTCCAGCCGTGGAACACCTTCTGGTTTGGGCTAACACAGCAGTCCAGGATAACACCTCCCTCTGCAATTGTCATGCTCCAGGTTTGGGACAATGGTGATGTTTGAAGTGCAGTGTTGCTAAGATTCTTAACAAAATTTTTCTGGACTTTACTGGTGTTTCTTTCCATCCATAGTCTTTTACAGACCTTGAATGTGTGCTTTACAGCTTTGCTGGAGCAGATCTGCTGTTCCCCTCTTCAGAGATTAAAATGCATTTAATAATTATTAAATGAAAATTAAACTCTACAGTGGCTGAACTTCTCCACAATCCTTCCTAGCCACTTTTACAGCTGGCTTAACCTCTGCACTGAAGATCTGGAGACTGGTCCTCAAGAGGCTTTGAGATCCTCTAGGACATCAAAGCTACTGAAGTCTTTTTGTTATTGGTAAAGAAAAAGGCTGTGGGTCGCAGATCAAATCTGTTAAGGTACAAGGTGTCCCAGACAACACCAAGTGCTGTCTTGGGGACGTAACCTGGGAGGCAGGGATGTCAGAGGAGCCATACATCCAATCTGACCTTCTTTACTGTATTTCCTAAGGGTAAGATTCCTACACTCTTCCTTCTCCACCTCTTTACTCCCAGGCTTTCACTGGGGCCCTGACTCAGACACCCAACTTGGTAGCACATAACCAAAATGTGCATCCAGGGAAAGTGACTTGATGCCTGCAGGATCTCAGCCAGCTTATTCCATCAGTGCTTGGAAAATGGCCATGAATGGGAATGCCAATGTCCACCCCCAAAAAGCTTCTCTCTCATTTTCTGGGCCCCCACAGCCCCTCTTGGCTACTAGGCACTGTGTATGCACTGAGACTTTCCACAGAAGACAGCAGCAGAGAGTGCAGGGAGTGCCTCTTCCATCTCCTATCCTGGAGGTGGAGAGATTTAATCAAGTCCTTTCCACAAAGCTTAGAGCTCCTAGCAGTAACGATGGAGAATAACGAGTTTCTTTCTGATCATTAGGAGCTTTTCACAGAGGTTTTCCCTGTAGTGATCACACCCTTCAGGGGTACAGGTGCACTTGCTGGATGTTGCAGATACCTGCTCTGACACCGTGCACAGCATTCACCTTCGGGCTCTCTCCTGCCCACACTTAGGCCATGGTTTCTCTTACATCTCTGTCTTTTTAGGATGATGTCCAAGCTGGACTGAAAAAGTTCATATGACAAGGAACTTACTATCCCTAAACTGCCTCACTGGCTTACCAGACCAATGGTTCGAAGTGCACACCCTATTTCTAGATGGCTTTCAACTGCAAGCCACTGAAGTGACTTCTGTATTAGTAAGCTAAGCAGTTCAGGCCATGCACTAAAGCCCTGACATGCAATTTTCTGCATTGTTAAACTGTTAGTGTGCTTTGTGGCAGGTTTTGGCTTGTGGCAGCTAGTACTCTCCTACAACAGCAGGGCTGAGTCTGATACCACAGGTCAGGGCATCAGTCCCAACATGTGGTTTGGGGAAAGTTACCTTATTTTTGTGAAGAGGAAATTTTATTTAGAGGGGTGCTGTGCCACTTGCCCTCAGGTTCAGAGAACTGGCCCTGGATCACTTTATTTACTAGCATAGGTGTAACCTAGATTTTGATGAGACCTTTTCTTCCAGCATTGTTTACTATTAGAAATCTCTCTCCCAAGTGAAGTATTTGTAGACTGTGATTAAGTAAATACTTAAATTTCTCTTAAATAAACTACATTTTGAGTTCTTTCCAGTTTTCAGCATCCTTTGAGGAATACAAAGAGGAAAACAGAAGACAGTACCCCAGTATGATCTCACCAGCCATGCTTGTACTCCAGGTCCTTGCCAGCTTCCCTTCTCTTTATGAGCACAGCACAAGGCACAAGTGCTCACCTGTGTAAATTATTTCCAGGGTCAGGAATTCTACAGGTGTGGGCCAACTGGACAGTACACTAACCTGGTCTCTGACATGAGCTCTCAGGGGACCAAGAGTCTAAAGGGTGACGAGTTACACTTCTGCTGCTCAGGTTGGAGACAGAGGTTAGTGGGACTGCAAAAATGAAAATGTCCCACTTGCTATTCCCCTAATACATTTAGGAGTGATGTCTTTCCTGAACTGTTGGGGGTTTTAGCCTAAAGATTATTTACTGTAAGGCCCATATCCTCTATAGTGGCAATGTGTTACAGGATACTATCTCCAATCTCCCTTGTGCATCCCACATATACAGTTTGCTACAAGAAGGTATCTGTCACATTTCGTTGTTGAAATTGACTCAAGAGATCCATCTCTGCCTGTCCAGTTTGAGCTGATCTTGCTGTTGTTGCTCTCCCCACTATTACTTGTGTGACATGCAAATATGCAAGAAATTACATTTTCCTGATAAATTAGTTCAGTACCATCAGTCTAAAACTTTACCTCCATAGGAACCCCGCAAGAAGGACTTGCTGGTAACAGGTTCCCCCCCTTTGGCATGTACTTTCTGAAGTCTAAACATTAATAAGCTTTCAAGCCATACCACTGAGTCTGTGCTGATTATCTTTGCCTCTAGCCCTGCCATCCACAAGAAGGTTTCTGTACCACAGTCCATGGACTCTTACATGCCACGGTCTTGGCCATTATGTCATAATGCAGAAACAACTGTACTACAAATGAAAGGATGATTTTGTATGTCAGGCATTGCTCTTGAACACAGTTCCAAGCTGAGCTGTACAGGTCTACAGAACTGCCACTCGACCACTCAATCTCTTGTCTCTGTGAGCACAGCAAGGCTCAGTCATTTCTGTTTGCAGGGATGTTGGCAACACCAAGCCAGGGAGCCACTGCAGGGCACTCAGTGATAGAAGTTAGGTTAGCACGTAGACAGTGTCACCCTGTCACGACACTCACACTCATGACTTTGGGATACACTGATGCAAGCACTGTACTGTTGCAAAATACATTACAGAGTTTCAGCCTCACCAGCCCACTGGTGTGACACAGCTGTCACTGAGCCTTAACACAATCCTTGCTAGGCAACCATCACAACATGGGAATGGCCTGTCAATATACAGCAGGAAGGTCACAAGACCAAATCTTCAGCAGCAATCTCCAGGTCTTTCGTAGAGCTCCCCTTGGCTGGGCAGCTGAGGAAACAGAGATTTTCTCCAGCAAGCAGTATTTTGCAAGGGTAATTAAAAAATGAAAAAGGGAAAATAAAAGCCTCAGCCTGCTTTGCAAGCACAAGTGCAGTCTTCAACAATGAAGCTGAATTTTCTAGCCATCAGAATGAGTTTTACTCTGTATCTGCCCCTTTTCTCTCTTTCCCCAGACAAATACGGCACTCACTGAGTCAAAGGCAATGTTTCAGGGGTTAAATCCAGTCCCCTTGGAAAACATTATACCTGCCACACTAGGGGCTTATTGTCAGCACAAAAACTTTCCCTCCAAAAATGACTGGTAGCCTCTACTGGGGCACTGCTGCTTAGAGGGACCAGGCTTTGCCTTCAGCAAGGTGGCATTAAGCGCTGAGCACTTGATAAAGCTAAGAAAGCAGGAGACTTATTGTGCTAACCCTTATCTCCAGAAACACCTTTGACATGCAGAATGTTTGTTCACCGTGATTACCTGGGTGGAGAGGTTACTGTTGCTTAAATGATTTACTTTTAAAACCACAGCTATTTGCCTCCACCCTTCTCATGCTGCCCTGTGCACCCCAGCACTAACACACCTTGGCACAGCTGGGGAACACCAGGAAGGACTGTACAGTGCTCTAGGAGGGTGGCTCCTCAGGGATACATCTGGCAAGAGACAGAGATTGGTCCACTGGGGCCAATCATCAGAACCAGAGAGCAAAATTGTCACCGGCCTCTGCTGTAAGGACTGCTGTCCAGAGGAGACCCAGGGGAGCAAAGGGCACAAGTGAAGTAAGACTAAGCCTGGTAGAAAGGCACCTATTCCTTCCGCTTTCCCGGCTCCCGCTGGATCAGAGGCTGGAGTGAGTTTCAATTAATCAAACAAATGCAGTTTTACAGGCCTCATGCACAGTGCACAGGGTGGATATGCTCTCTCCCATCCCTGTTGGTGGGAAGTAGATCTGGCTCCCTCTTGCCAATGCTCTGTGCATCTCAGAGACTCTTGCACCATTTCTTAACAACTGCCTGAAGGGAATGACCAGCAGAATTGAATGGAAAGGCATGGTTCTGGATATCCTGGTGACTCTGTCACCACCCTTGTACTGACAACAAACACCTCTGAGTGTAGAAGGCAGATGGAAAATCAGCACTGGGTTACTGTTTAGAAGGAGTCTGTGTTCCCTGAGGTCACTGGCAACACTTGCATTGGCTTTTTATGGTGAAGGGTTACACCCATAGTCTTCATCCCAGCCAAAGGAAGTTTATTTCCTGGCCTGCAGTGTGTTCTTCTGGGTCCAGTCCAGTTATGGAGACCAGAACTGATAGGCTAGGCTTCCATTACTGGGTTTCCCTTGGGAAGCTATTCCACACACCAACAAAAGTCAGTTGCTAGCAAAGATTTCCTAATATTTGACTGAAAATTTCCTTTCACTCAAACTCTTTTCACTACTTCAGCTCTTTTCTTTTGGATCTTCTCCCATAAACAGTGTATTCCACTTGCCTCCATCCTTCCAAGACAAAGTTTCATCACTGTGTGTGTAAGCCCAGCTTTTCCAAAGAACAGCCTGACCCAGCCCTGCCCTGCCCTGGTCACCCCCCTGTCAAAAGGAAGCACACCACTTGCAATGCTGGGAGCAAGAGACAGATTTTCAAAAGTGATAAGAAACCACAATTCCAGGGCAGTCTGTGGGAGCAGCAGCTGTGACCACCTCCAACCACCCACAGCAGGCGACGATCCTGCAATCCCAGTGTGACAGGACTGGTGGTCTCCAGAGGCAGGTCTCACTGCTCCTGATGAGATCTGTGCAGTCACCAGCAAAAGAATAACTGAAGTGTTAAGGACAGCATCACACATCCAGTATCACATCACATATTCCCTAAAGTATCCAAGCTAAAGAGCACATAAAAAGACAATGGCTTCCTTCTAGGCCAGCACTTGCACTCTGAAACAGGGACCCAGATCTCTGTGATGGCCACACTAGTGATGACTGTGGCATTTCAGCATCAGATTTACATCTGAGCACAGTGGTGTCTCATTGTATTTCTGACCAGCACCTAGCACATTGGGGCCCGAGGTTTTCAGCATTGCCATAGAGCAGATAACAGTAATAATCATTAGTAATTATATGATTTAGTTTGTTTCCTAAAAACTGTTAGAATAAGGTGACAATAAGACTATTGAGCATTGTGCTTGTCTTTCATAGCAGTGTAAATTTAATCTCAGCACTACAAAGGTATTCCTTTGGGCATATTAAGCCTTAGGGACATTTTAGCTTTAGGCATAAGCACAACCAAAATAATGCCTATTCCAGACGTTCTCGTGACCATATCACACACAAAAAAAATTCTAGCATCATAAAAGAAGAGTGACTTATTCCCCAGAGCTATTAACCCCTTGTTCCCTCAGCAGTATGCTCAAGGAAATAGTCACGACATGTGAGTCAAACTGACGTAGCACATAGCCTGAATATGGCTGAGACACACGCAGACCATTATATTACTTTATGTTATATGGGGCAGCCTAAAAAGTTAAATTGAGTCAAAGTCCCTATGAAATGTATCATGGCTTAAGTCACGCTTGTTCAGTGGTTTGTGACTATCCTCTCAACTAAGACGCATGAGCTGAGCAGTGCCTGCAGTATGAAGGGAAACAGGACAGCCTAAATCATAACCTGCAACAGTTAGCTTTTAAAATGTGAATGGATGCCTTTAATCAATCAGGGGTTGAGAACCAGAAAATTGATACAGCTCTTTTATAATATATGCTTCCACGTCTTGAGTGCAGGTACATGCACATACATCTATTCTTTGCAGAATAAGACTCACTTACTTTAAGAGTAAAAATTCAACAACTAACCACGAATGGTTCCCAAGTTATACTAACATAGAAGAATATCACCTCTCTAGCCTGCTGGGATTTGCAATATAAGCAGGAACACTGAGGAGGATGTTTCCAGGCAAGCAGACATGTCACTTGAGTGCAACAGTACCTCAATGTGATGCCAGAAGTTAAGGTAGATGGATCCATTCCAATCCCAGAGACCCAACACAGTGTGAAACACCCGAGGCAACATAGTGCACATCTGGAACATAAGCACCCTCTGGAAAAGGAGGGGTTACAGGGCGCAAGGAGCCGCTGGCCATTATCAGAACATAAACACAGAATCAATCACATTAGGAAACAAACAGGACACCCCCCCACACTTTTTTTTTTTTTTTTTTTTTTAGGGAAAAGACACACCTGCTTCCTCTGTGCCAGGCCTTAAATACCAGACCAGCAGCTCAATGATCTTTGTCCTATTAGTCACGACAGGGATATTTACGACAATGATGAGCGTGGTTTAGCTAGCATTGTAAAGTGCTCAGTAATGCAGTCACAGATTAAAGTATATACAGGCCAACCAAATGCAGAGACAACAAGTAAGTCTCTGTTCCAAGGTATTTAAAATGGAATTATAAATTATCCACCTTCCTGGCAAGCAGGGGTTAGATTACAGCAATTTACTCAAAGTGGGCGGGGAGGGTGCAAGAGATCTAAAGTTTTATTCTTTGGTGCTGGAAACATCACTAGGAACCAGGGTGAACTGCTCCACAGACAAAATGCAGCCTGCAGGCCACCAGCTGGACTTTTTGGACAAAATAGGTTGTGGAACCTACACAATGCTTCAGACAGCTTCATTTAACTGTTGCGGTGTATGTTTAATACCACAGAGGAATAAAGTCACCTTTTTGAATTGCTTTCAAAGTGGGTATTTGGAGGCCTCTAAACCAGAAAGCCCTAAGCCCAAATAGCAATTGCCTTGTGGGGAAGAAAGTCTGTAATCTTGAAGCCTGGCACTTGCAAAAGGATGTAGGGGTCACAGGCTTCTTCACGGCTTCCAGTGTCCTTCCACTCACAAAGCCCCTTTCTGCCATGGCTGCACAGAGTATTTAGACAGAAGGTTACATGGGTTGGATTTCAAAGCAAGGAATGTCAGAAGAGATCTTCCAGCTGTGAATGGCCTCCAGATGTGGGCTTTTCTTCTCCAGGTCTGGGGGAGGGGATGAGAATGTCTTACGTTTGTCTCATAAAATTAAATGGAAAAACATTGTCTACTGAGGAGGGTGGGCAGGCAGAGAAGGTGGAGTCAGAAACTGGGCAGAACATAACACGGAAAAAAAAGCAGAACCACAGCTGAAATGGTTCAGGACATGTATCATCTTAAAAGCTGTAGTCTCTGAATAGGGATTGGTCATTAAGACTTAGCAGACATCAGCAATCAAAGCATTTGGATTGGAAAGGGCCAAATAAACCAAAAGATAGGACAGCTATGTGAGCTGTGACAGGATCTTACACTGTGACACACCCCCAGAGAGGCTGTGGCTAGGACCATTTGCTGGTGGAAACTCTGCTAAGCCACAATCAACATGTTTCTGCTGCCAGTGCCCCACAGTCCTGGACTAGTAGCTAGTTCTTTTCCTCTGCAAAGATTATCTGTGGACAGTTTATACCTCCTTCCATTTTATTCATACAAAATTATTCTCTTCAATTGAAATTTGGCCCCAAGCAATGAATCTGTGCAAGCTGGAAAGGCCAGTGTCCCTTGGGAAAAAAAATTTCTCTCAGTTATTTCTGCAAATGTTCTACTCATGGTTGCAAATACGCTGAATCCAAATTTCATTGCTGATATGGAACTTGGCATTTCCTGCTTGGACAGGTGTAACTGTTTGGATCAGACATCCAGAGCATATTTACTGTTTCTCCAGCAATGGAAGACTGTGTGTCTCTTCTGTCTCCTAAATGTCTAAGGACATATACTGCCCTGGCAAAGCTAATAGGGAAAAAATGCTTTTCTCATTTCGAAAACATGACCAAATCTTTGCTTACTTTCACTCAAAAGTCCCTATTTCTGATTTATGACATGGCCTAGCTCAGAACATTAGGTATGTCCATAAGAGATATCAGCTCTCCCTCTGGAAGTTTGTGGTCTTCTCCAGCTCATTGCTTTCCACTTCTCCTGTAACATCTCACAAGCTTCCAGCTAATAATTTGGGAAATGGCTGTAGCAAAAAAAAAAAAAAAGTGTCTTACTAAAAGCGTAAAACAATTTGTACTAGCTGAGACTGCAGAACCAGTTTCTCTTCTCTAGCACTCACCAGGTGTTAAGGAAAGAAGCATAAGAAACAGAGGAAGCAAAACTACATCCCATCACCTTCTATCAGCCTGCCGTTCAGGACACTTCTGATGCAAAGGTAGCATCTGTGCTGCTCCATTCAACAGTCACCAAAGGAAATATGCTGCATAGAGGCACCCAACCCATTCATGCATCATCTTCTGTGAGTTTGTGGTGATGAGTTCCATTATTCCTGGATGTGTACGTGGAAAAGTCCATAGCTTGTTTGTTTTAAACTTGTTGCTTAATCATTTTATCAGATGCCAGTAGTTTTTGTGATATGGGACTGTGTGAACTTTAGCTCTCTGTTGACATTCTCTGTCCCATTTGTGATTCCCTTCCAGGCATTTCTTTTCCAAGATTAGCAATCTATGCTTGCCCAGAAACTATCTCCTACTTCTTATCACTGTTGATGTCCTCTCTATTCTTACTAGTGTTTCTCTATGCTCTTCAAAGGAGTAACCAGAAGCACTCATAACTTCCAAACTTTCAGCAGACCATGAAGTACACAGAGGTGTAATCATGTTCTTTGTTTCTTCTGTACTCATTCCTAACATTTCTGTTTGCCTTTTCAGCCTCTACAGAGCCTTGAGATAGTGTTTTCAGCAGACTGTGTGCAATAAATACAAGATCTCTTTCTCTGCTGGCAGAAACTGACTTAGAGCCACCCAGTGTATCTGCAAAGCCAGGCTGTTTTCTTCCTCATGGAATTCCCTTGCATTTGCTGCCACCAAATTTCATCTGCCAGGGAGCATCCAGCCACTCAGTGCCAAGAGATTTTCTGCAACCCTTTGCAGTCAGATTTAGATTGCCTCTCTGGGATAATGGTGGGCCACAAGTAAACTGTTAACTTGCTATTGACATTCCACTCCAGATCATGACAAGTGTGTTGAATAGCACTAGTGTTAGTACAGAGCCCTGTGAGATCCTTCTGATCAGCTCTTTGTCGAGACTGACCATCTGAAGTGCTCAGGTCGATGCTTGTTTTCTTACTTGCAATCCCATCTAGCAGAGCTCTCCACAGCCATGGTTCACCTTTGAGAGTGGTCCAGTGCACAGGGCTGCCTGGCACCAGCCTTTTACAGATGCAGTGTGCTCAGACAGCAGGCATGTGAGGACACTCTCTGAGATAACTAGACCTAATTGCTTTAATGGCCTGACCCTTAAATCTAGCAAATACAGAGATGAAACAAACTGGATACAGATGCTTGCTGGTTTCTATGTTGCCGAGTTTCAGGGGATGTGAGCGCTGCATAGGAAAAACAATTACTGTGCGGAAAAGGTTGGGGCTCTTCACATCAGTGGAGGATGCAGATCTGCACCATCCCCCTGCAACTCCTCCCCTCTCTTGACTTGGATCCTTCCTGTGTCCCTTCCCTTTCACTACCGCTGATGAAGGCAGGCAAGGATGCCTTTGGCAAGTTTCCACCAGCCGTGAACAGCCTGCAGACAGAAAGATCCTCCTTGAAACATTCATCAAGAGTGTGATGGATCAGAAAACAATCAGTGGGCCAAGCGTGTGGCACAGCACACCCTCCACTCTCCTCTGCCAAACCACAGGGCCTCAGAGCCAGGATCACTTAGAGGTTTGTCACCCTGATACACTCTTCGGAAACACCCCAGTTCCTTCAGCATCCATCCCTTGGACTCCCCCATCTGGGATTCTGATCTACAAAATGTGTCATCTGATCCTGACTTTGCAGCTGTAAATAACCTCATGGTCATGTGGTCCATGGTTTCAGGTGCCACACTGTCTCCAAGGTGAGAGGGGCCACCTCGGGGGAAAGCAAATAGGAAAGTATCTCAGGCATGAAAATGCTTCTGTGGTTCTTGAGACAGGAATCTCTCCCACACCCATCCCCTCCCCTCTATTCTTCCCCACTGCTTGGTGTAGCTGAAACCCAGCAGCAACAACAGCGGGCAAGTTTAGTCACTCCAACACCTGGGTATCGATTACACCTGCAGGTGGAAACCAAGCAATCAACAACAAGATGTTAGTTTTGCCAGAGGATTCTCCTCGACTCCCAGTTTGGGCCCAGTGCCAGTCCTCAACTTGTTGCATTTCAGCATCCCAGCTCTTCCCATGACAGTCTGGCAGGTGTTTATTCAGGCAGAGGCATTTCACTTCATATGTCTTCAGTATTCATGGAAGGCAGAGAAATTCCAGAGCTGCTTTCCTGAGCAACATTGAGCAACTCAACACCACTGACAGCAGGAACAGGCAGAAAACAACAGCTTCTTTGTGTCTGGGTCAAACCCTCCTATTACTTGTTTCTGCCTGCTGACATTTCCCTAGATGGCAAAAGGATTTTAAAATTACAGTGACAAGCTGGCCTTTCTTGTATTAAGAACTCAGCTTTACAAACAGCACGTGGTACCCAGCAAGGCACTGGCTTAGCAGCAGCCTGCCTTCAGAGAATGCTCTCCTGGGAGAAGAAACCCATCATCCTGTGACCCAGTGCCTCTCAGCTCGGTGTCTCTCTCCAGGCATTTAGGGGTGGGGGGCACAGTGCATACTCAGTGACCTGTGCAGGTGAGCAGCATCAGCTGGGACAGACTCAGCTGTCAGCTGGCACAGGGAGCAGGACAACCAGCAGCTGCCACTTGTGTGAGTGTTGGATGGGACTGGTTTCCAGAAAAGAGAAAGGCTGGCAATACATATCTCCAATGCACCCACATATCCTGCTCCCCCATAAGGGAACAGCAGAGACAGCAACAAAACCCCTCTGAGAGACAGAGATGCAGGTCAGCTACCAAAGACTCTGCAGCTTCATTTTTCACTTCTGTTCCACCCTTCTTTCACTCTGCAATCACTTATTTTGGTAGTTGTGACATGCAGAGGTCTTTGTTAACTTTCAGAGCTCCATCATGCCCACTCTTTGGCCCATGGCATGCCAATCACCTCTACATTGAGCCATGAAGGTAGACAGCACTGGACTGGAACAAATGGATGGGAGGCAGCACAAGGAACCCCCATAAGGAGCAGTGCAGCCCACTAGCATTCACTGCTTGATCAGAGCTGGTCTGCCTGGCTGCACCACTGCTTCTGAGTCCCACAGAGCCCATCCTTTCCATGAAACTTGAAGGGATCAAAGGAGTTCAGTACCTCCCCTCCACCTTGACCACTCTTCTTACAGAGAAAAGGACTCTGCAGCCAGACAGCTGCAGCTGTTGGAGATGCCTGCTGGGAATAGCTGCTCTGAAAGTGGTCCATGAGGCAGAATAGCCTCCTTCCCCACCACCTGTGTAAAGCATCAGCAGTTTAAGGAGTATAACCATCTATAAAGTACTGGAGTTACATCTCAAGTACTACACATCCCTAACACATGGCTCGCAGCCTCTTTAGCCACAGTAATAGAAATGAGATGTTGGATTGGCCTATCACCCTGCCTGCTCACCCCAACATGCACAGCAGCACTGTGAAGACAATTAGACCCTACACTCAGAAGGCTTTTGACCTGTTTTCCTGGAAGTCATGAAGAAGATGGTGCCTCTCACTTCTCTGTGTTTCACCCTAACTCAGTACACTCATCATTCATACCAAACCTGGCTACTGTAGAGCTGTTGTTGCAGGTTATTCAGCTTGTGCTTCATTTTGCTCAGTTTCACCCTCTAGTCCAATTTGGACCACTATTATAAAGTAGACCCATGTTCTTGCATGTCACAGGAGATGTTACCCTTGCTCTCCGCAAGGTAGTACTTACAGGTATGGTAAGCTTCAGTCCCAGGTTCAAAAATCCCCTCAAATAACCACATCCTCCTAAGCATTTCTTCAGTCCACCTCCGAAAGTCCTTAGTTTTCACCTAGGAACACTCTTTGCCCGTCTGCCATGTCCTTTGCTTCAATTAATTAATTCTCACTTTTTGTCTGGTTGATTGTATATCTGACAGGGATGGCGGTGCCCAGACATACCTATTGAATTCAAGCAATTATTTTGTTCCATTGAGGCATTTTGCTGATTTTTGTTCCACAATTACAAAGCATCACCCTCCATAAGCACAACTGAAGTCAAACAGCCCAGGCTTTTAATTCTGCATGATATCTATTCACCCTTAGAGCCAAGCAATGTGGTAAATGCTTCCTGTCTCCTCCCCCTCGTCTACCTCATGTCCTCCCCCACACTCACAGCACGGAGCTCCACAGGGGCATGATGCCTCTGACTTTGACTAGTATGAAGGTACCACAGAGCAGCCAGGCAATTCCTCAGTCCCACAGCACTGCTGGGACTACACTAGAGTGATCACCTGCCATAGGATTTGAGGCAAATCCTCTCAGCAATGAGAAACCTCAGCTTTCGCTGTCATTACCACTGATAGGGCCTCTCTGAGGGTGAAATATGTTTCTGAAATTTGTGGATGTGAGAGGGACATCAAGATCTAAAGAGCTCTAAATGACATTGGCTGCCTTCTCCCCTGCTAAGTGCTATATCATGTTGCAATTTCTTCTCCAGCTCTCTGTTACTGCTGTCCCTGTTACATTGCTTCCAGCTTTAATTCTTTTGCAAGTTCCAAAGGCTCCCGCCCTCTGACTAGCTAAGTTTGGGTTTATTTTCCCCCAGATAATAGGTTTGCATTTTTCCAGTTTGAATCTTGTGTTATTATTTCCTGCCCATATCCTGCCTCAAACACAAGGGAGCCACGAAAGTGGTGACTGTACATTACAAAAGAAGAAGGAATGGAGTCATGAAAATTTTTGTCTGTGAATGCACAGAAAGGCACAGAAAGAGAGCGCATGTGTACAAGGGGAAGCAAGGCATAATTTATGTTCCCTCTCAAAAGACCAATGAACAGCTGGCAAGAAGCAGAGGAGCAAGTAGCAAGGAAGGAGAGAGAGCTTAGTTCAATGCACAGTCTCTGTGCTGAGATGAGAAGTGTCCCCCCCAAAAAAATTCTCTTTACCACCAGCTTCTTGGCATGGTGGAACTGGTTCAATCCCAGCTTCAAAATCAGAAAGATTGCCATCGATACGAGATATTCAAGTTCTGTGCAGCTGCAAATAAACTCAGAAGTTGGCCCATAGTGTGACACATATGGATGTTTCTTCTTTCAAAAGGGAACTACACCTCTGTAGTCACAGGAATTATTTCCTCCTTTGTCAAGGAGTGAACCAAACCTAGAGATCCTCCCCTCCCTTCTGCCATGCAACAGCAACAGGAAGGAGAGGACTTCACAGCCTCATGCCAGCCCTCTGCACTTTGTTCAGGGACTTGGAGCTTGGAGGTGTTTTCCTTATTGGCTGCATCACCCATGGTGCTCAGCCCTCTCTGTCCTGCCCTGACCTTGTCCAATGCCCAGCCTGTCTTTACATCTCAACTATACTTCCCTGTTTTTCTTCTCCTCCCTCCTCACCATGCACTGAGCTTGGTGCTTTTCCCCTATCACCAACCCTTCCCCTCACTGGGAAACCAGTACAGGTACCACTGCCCTCTCTAGCAAGCCTCACCTGGGCTTTTCTTTCCGTTTAGTTGTGTAAGCACAAAACCTGCTTGGTTTGTTCATATGCCAGGTCCTTTGCAGTCTCTGTCATTTATCTTCCTAGGCTAGCACTGTCCTTTCTTGCATACATGTAGAGCTCGTGACACTACAATGCTACTTAAATAAATGAATCCTGAGGTTGCATAAAGCAAAATATTGCAGAGAGTGTGAAACAAGTGCAGCTAGTCTTCACACACCCTCCAAGAGCTTATCTCTGGCTGCCTTGGCCTCTTAGCTGGGGTCAATTTCTACAGCCAGTGACACAGTCGCAGTCCTGGATGGTCATGGAGGTAATTCCCTTTGCCAGCACTGAATGAAAGGAAAACAACAAGGCATTTTCAACTCACGTCATTTCTTGGTGCTTGTACATGGTAAAATCTGTCGGTGAAACGATCAGTAGAGTGTACCATGCAATACAGCAGCCACAGAAGGCAGAGGCAGAAAAGTGCCAGGAGCAGAAGGCAATAAAGAAAACCTTCTTGGCTGCCAGAATGGATGAGAGAGACCTTCATGTGCAGGTGGAAAATACCACCAGCCACTACCTCTTTGATGTGGAATGGGAGAGGTTCTTGAGGAAAGTAATAGCTCAGATGGGTCTGCCAGGGCAGAGGTACCATTTGCACATTGCAAGCAAATGTCTTCAGCTGTGCTGATTCCAATGGAAGAAAGGAAGAGATTAAGGTAGAGGTTAAAGTATGGGAAAATGAGATGGAGAGTGCAGTTTCCCCACTCTCATAAAAGCCGGGGAAGACCTCATTTCAGATGGTGCTTATCTCATCACACCTTCTTTTGCTCCAGAGCATGGAAAAAAGCTATGTTTTCCTGGGTTCAGGTCTCTATTCCCAGCACCAGCCAGCTCATTCTGCCTCTAGGTATTCACAGCCTCAGCCTGAGGATCACATTCAGCCTACCCAACAGCGCCTGGGAAGGCAACACAATTCTGGGCTAACTGATCCGCTGAGAACTAGTCCCAGCCCCTCAGGCAGTTACAAGTGGATTGCCATTTACCCAGTCTGGCAGAATCTCCAAATTTGCTGCAGAAACCACAATGTGAATGTCAGTACTCCATGACAGCATGAGATGCCGGTCTACCCACTGCACAGAGGAATCATAATCTCTCCTCATCTCCCTTTCCAACATAAGAATGAAGTTTGTTGTCCTTTTCACATAGCAGGACAAAACTAAATTCTAATCACGATGCAAATTATGGGAGGAATGATGTCCTTACCTCATGCCCAAATTAATTTTTTATTCCTCTTAAGAAGCAAGGAAAGTTTTGGGCCTTCTCTGATGTGGTAGGTGGGATATGGGGAATGCATTATTACATAGACCCCACTCATAATGCTCAAGTCCTGGAGGGAAAATATTGAAATTCTTGCCTCTTAAAGCTGTGTGGCAAACCATTCCTACACAAATACTGTAAACCCAGGGAATTTTCAACTCTGGACCCATCACTCACTTTCAAAAGGTCAGTCAGTCTGGCAGACCTAAGTGATTTTGGAAAAATCAGATGTAGATGTTTCTGTAGATTTTGTTTCTCATTAAGTTTACCAAGGTACTCAGGCTAGAAGTCATCCCTGCCACCAAAAAAAACCCCAAAACAAACAAAAACCAGACTGTACACTGGAAGAGTTATATCTACTCAGTGTTGACTGCAATCTACTCCTTTCTTGTACCACTGAGCTTGTAAAGTCAGCTTCCCTAAGTACTGGAAGTCTATCAGTCCTTGAGAGGACAGGAACATGACAAGACACATTAGAGAAGTGGCCAAAACCATAAAGGTGTGACTTCCAATATCTGCTTCCTCAGAACAGAGTGAAGCTATAAATAAGGGAACCATTGCCTTTTCTTCTCCAGTGGATGAGTGCTTCCATTTGAAGACCTGCAGGGTCATGCGTGACAAATGCAGTTTATCATATGGCTCCGATATGTATCATATGTCTCTGCAAATTATCATATCACATGGATAACCCCAGGATATGCACACAAATACATCAGCTACACCACTACAGAGCAGTATGAAACTTGTTAGTTTCTATTTTTTTTAAACCCACACATTAGCTCAGGCTCAACCCCACCTTCTCCATGTTGTGACAAGCAGAGAAGTAGAAAACATCAAGGAGCATATCTCTTCCACTTGTCCTGCAACAAGCCAGCAGGATGTTGCACAGAGTAAATAGCCTACATAAGACAGAGGAAAGGGTTTAAGTATTTTTAGGTGGAAAGACATGATGTTTAGACTGGGAAACTTAATATGCAATGTATGTTTGCAGATAGCTATCCAGAAAAGCATATCCATATAACATATGTTGAATTCCTGTTGAATTTGTACTTGAAAGTATACCAGAGAGCATGAGAACTCAGCTACAGACCTCTCCCAAGCATAGATTCTAGCATCTGAAGAAAGGGCAGGGAGACCACGGCCTACGTCCCCTGGCACCGCCATCTCAAGAAATGATGTATTCTGGATGCTTCCAGCTGAACCTGACCATGCTTCCCCCACCCCTATCTCCACACTTCATCTCCCACTCCTCATCATCCATTCCTCCTTTGATCTGGGCTTGGAAAAGCTTAATGTTTGTCTGTCTTATCTAATGTCACTGCGGATGCTCATCTTGTTACACCAAGGACTACTGTTCACATACAGTAGTGACGTCTGCAAATGTGCGGGGCATGGCAAAACAAGCAGACATACAGCAGCTGCAAGCTCCTGGTTTGGGAAGAGCTTCAGCAAAGGCATAGCATGCATGGGAAAGCTTCACCCTCTCATTGGCCGTGGAAATGCCAGTCCACATTCCCACATCTTAAATTCTCATGGCTTTGTCCTGACCATCCCTTATTAGTTGGCTGTAGGCCTGTGAAATGAGTGATGCTTATGTCAAGGGACTCTATGGATTATGGTGTGGGGATCTTAGGCAATTCAGCCTTAGTGTGACAAACTGGCAGCATGCTTTAGACTTTTGATCCCATAATGAGACTTTTCATGTCATGGGTTTTCTATCACAACCTGCCTTGTGAAAACCACACACCCTAAAGGGAGAAATTGCCAGAGGCACGCAGAAAGACCATCTCTAAATGGGTGGATAGGTCTGGTTCTCTGTCACACACACATAAAGGCTTATTGAGCTAACACTTCATCCACAGACAAACAGCTACACAGAAAACACTGTAGATATTATAAACTTGAAATATTCTCCTACCTTAACCTATTGGTAAGGTTAATTCTAAGGCCAACCGGATCCTGGGTTGCATCAAGTTAAGCATGGCCAGCAGGTCAAGGGAGGTGATTCTGCCCCTCTACTCTGCTTTTGTGAGACCCCACCTGGAGTACTGCATCCAGTTCTGGGCTCCCCAATTCAAGAAGGATGTTGAGCTACTGGAGCAGGTCCAGAGGAGGGCCAAGAAGATGATCAGAGGGCTGGAACACCTCCTATGAAGACAGGCTGAGGGAGTTGGGGTTGTTCAGCCTGGAGAAGAGAAGGCGACAAGGGTACCTTATCGCTGTCTTGCAGTACCTGAAGGGGGCCTACAGGGAGAGATGGNGGATTCTGTCTCCCTGTCCACATGCAATGTGGAAATCTTCAAAAGAGCTACCTGAAGCTGAGCTCTCCCCTGACCTCATTGTACCCTGACATTAGGAGGGTACTCTCACTTTCTTAAATCATCACCCTGCCCACATGCAGCATTGCTCCCAAACAGGAGCAGCTATACACACATTTGTTTGCTTGATGCTCACTGTTCCCCCCTGTCACAGCTGGCTTGACAGGTACAGCAACAGGGATGAAGCCAATTGCTGGCAGAGTACCAGTGCTCCTCCAGGACCACAGTCACAGCCGATGTGGCCTGTCCAGTTAGTTTTCTTTACTCTGCTGGCTGGGCACCAGCATTTCCAGATGGAGAGCCATGTGGCAATGCTCCTGTGGGCAAGCTGCCGCTGATGCTGCAGAACCCTGCTGCCTCCCTGTGAAGCGTCTGATGTTGGCCATTGCCTGACACAGCCCCCCAGGCTAGAGAGCAATTTGTACAAAGCGAGTTCACTCTCTCTGGACAAACCATGCTTTGCCAGTCATGAGTCACTTCATACTCAACTTTTTAGGAGCTCCACAGTTGTTGCCCCATGTTAGTGTGTTTTAGACGCAGGTGTTTTTGGCTGCTGGGTCTCAGATGAGCAATTCTGCGAGTGTGCAGGCAGCTGCCCTCTAGCAGTCACTTATGAACAGGTCTGGGGCAGAGGATGTGCCTCCGCAGCTGAACTCCAGTCTACAGAGTCTGCTTTAGGACCATGCACTCCAGCATTTCATGTGGCACTGACCGTCCCTCATCCAAATAAACTCTGCTGAAGGAAGAGGGAATGGCAAAAGGACAGTGCAGCTCAGTGCAAATGCCAGCTCCTTCTGCAGGGTAAGGCAAACATGTTTTCCTTTCCTTGGATATCATATTAATGTATATCGCCAAGAAGAACGTTCTAACCCATAGGTATTAAACACAGCTAGGCTTATTCTATCCTCATGAAACAAAAATCTGTCTTTACTTTCCATTAGTCACAAAATTCCCATGGGAATGTCTGGGGATGATGTTTTTGCCCACCATATGTGTCATCTTTACTGTTGTTTTATCCATAGCTCTCTTTTTAAGCAGGTTCCTATAGTCTAAAATTAGATCAGACACATATCAATAACACCAGGGAAAAGCAATAATCTGAAAACTATCGTGTTTTTTTAATCTGTGTAGACTTCAAAGAGCACCAGCTTTGTCTTTCAAATAAAGGCAATTCAGTGTCCTCCTCATTAAAGTGAGAAAGGCCTTTGCCAGGGGGAAGATCAGTATCTACTTATCTCTTTCTGGGCCTCTGCAAAGGCAGGCTTGATTCCTTGCAGTAGCAGACCACCAGCTCTATCACAATATGGATCACATTTTAACCCAGATGCTTTCTGACAAACTTCTTCCCCCTTCACCCACATCTCAAGCACATCCCCATGCAATCTTGCCTGCAGCATCCACGAGACAACTACACCAGTCAATTCTCTGCAAATGTAAAGGATCTATTTTTAGAGGTCTTTAAGATGACAATAAGTGCTGACCTCAGAAAACTGTGAATCACAGACTCCTGATTTCGTCTTCCTTGCCTACTCTCTCTCCGTGGAAGCAAACCACCACCATCTGGTCAACTTGCTCCAAAGTCACCACTTGGCCAGGCCACATTTTGAGCATGTCTGCTCCTTGGTATATTCCCAAAAGTTTTGTCCATGCCAGACAATGCATGGTCCAACTTGCATTCCCCTGTGCTGCCAGCCTCTGCCACTTCTCCCTGTGCATCACGGGGAGGGGATGCGGTGACTCACCCAGCCTCACCATGCCCCCTGCCAACTGGCTGTTTGTTTGTTTGAATTATTGTATTGTTGGAGTCCCGTTGCCACACTATACAATTTTTTATGACAACCAGAAGTTCAGTTTTATAAACAGATGCTGTTGTGGGCCTCTATTACTCAGCTGGATCAGCGTCAGTCGTTTTTCCAGGCTGCGGTCTCTGTAGTGCACACTGAGTCAGACACAGCCTTACACAGATTTCTTTGAATCGCTGGTTTCCTCCCAGAGACTCTTGACTCCCTGCCAACAAAGCAGGGCGTAGCTCATTAATTTCCTCCCCCCCCCCCTTCTCCTTCTCTTTAAAGGCAGACTGATTCATAGTAACTCCTTTAAAACAGAGTGGAAAGACACCACCCTCCCGCACCACCAGAAGAAACTTAAACCACCAGCAGGTCACTCCCCTCCACTACAGCTCCGCGCTCCAGCACATCAGCACGGCTGCCCAGCACGCTCCTGCTCCCACAGGTGACAGGACAGGCTCCAGCCCACACGGTAAGAGCTGCTCTTGAAAAGCCTCAGCAACTTTTCTCCCTCACTGGCAGTTACTCCCCTCGCCCAGCAGCTCCAGCCTGCTTTTCTCCTCTGCTCCGCCACTTCTCTTCAGCTTGGTACACCAGCTCACTACAGGACACACCTTAACCTTTCAGCTTTTGCTTTGAAATCCAGCTGCGTAACGAGGCAAAGAGACACTGCAAGGTGCCCCAGTTGCAACCGTATAACATTGACTGGTTGCAGCAATGTTATTATTGCCTCCAGGGCATGTGCAGCCAGGTCACAGGCACAGGGTGTCCAAACTGGGCCAGCCTCAGCATAGGAGCTGCCTGCGCTTTTGGAGTGTCATTGTTTACAAATGTGGGAAAACGCCTGCTTGAAATTAGGGCTGCTGGTTCAGCATTTCTGTCTCTCACATTTTTCTGCATGCCTCTCTCCTCTTCATCAGTAGTTTGCCAAGCTTCAATTTAGAACAACGATTGTTCCAAATGAAGTCTGAGAGGCCCAAAAGGTGCAGGCTTGGGGTACAATGGGGAGAAGCTCTCTTTTTCTGTTGGTGTCCTGGCTCCTGAGGCTGAAGCCAAACCCCAGTTCTTAATTAGGCAAAGCCATGTGATGGGTAGAAATGCATCGGGTGGAATTGCTAAGAGCACCACAGGCTCCATGGAGGGAGGGGGGGGGCACCGACGGGAAGTGTAGGATTGCAGAGACTGGCAATTTTCCCTATTCACCTGCCTTTTTCCACACAATCTCCCCCTTCCTCCCTGCCTTTCTTCAGTTCTCTCACTTCATCTGTTTGCTCTGGTTCATATCCTGCAGTCAAATCCTTCAACTATTTTTGAGGTCTGAGAAAGGGAGTGCAACAAAACCAGTTTGTTGGCACTATGCTTTGGTTCGTGTTGCAGGAACCCAGCACACCCCTGCACAGTTTCATGGGTCTGAAAGAGACTGAAACAGTATTTAGTCTCAGGCTGGTGCTGTGGTCAGTTACTACATGAATGGCCAAGAAACTGAGCTGACCTTAACCTTGTGGAAGAAGGATGGATTTTGAGAATTTCAAGGTCTACTCTGGCCCTATTGCTTGTGGCTTGGTCCTGCAGGGGTGCCTCCTGCCTGAGAAACAGATGTGTTTGAGTGGTAGGGAAGCTGACTGTGGCAATGAGTGTTTCCAGGGCAGTCAGCATCAGTCTGGGCAGCAAGGATTTTCGGAAGTTGTCATTTACTATGATTAACAATGAAATCATTTTGAAAAAAAAAAGAATAATAATGCTGTGGCAACAGAGCAACTTTCACTCAAAAGCTTTGAATTCCTCAAGGCACCTCTGAGAGTAGCTTTGCCCACTTGACATTTCTGGATGGAGTGGGATTCTTTTCTGAGCAAACACACAAAAGGGAACTGGTCACAGAGAGTGTGAAAACTTGGAGCCCATTAGTTATTGTTCCTATGATAACAAGGGTTTAAATCAGCCAAATGCCTCCACCCAGCCTACTTCACACAGCTGCCAAACCTGAGGACTGTGTGTGCTGAGAGAATGTGGGCTTAAAGGCAGCGTATTTCTAATTGCTCCTTTGAGGATCAGCATAGGAAAAGGATCAAAACTGAGGTATCTTACTATCACTAACACTGCAGTGCCTAGAAGCACACCCTGAAATGCAGCTCTTTCATGCAAGGTACTGCACACCCACCTTAGGAGATCCTCCCATCAGGCTCTGGCGGAAGCCTCCCCCAGCTGTGAGTAACCATTCAAACACGTGGCACACAGCATGTGCCATTCATCCAGGCTACCCTCATGTGAGAGCTGGGCACCGCCACCGGACGCGTGCCATCCCAAGGCAGATGTCTGAGAGGGATGGAGTCCAGCCACACCCAAGGACATGTTAATGGAGGAAGGACTTGGGGTCTTGCAGAGGAACACCCAGTTTTGGAGTAGGTGCCTCAGAGCTGCAGGGTTGCTGGTGCTCCCCAGTACCTTGCTGAGGACAGAGAGTCCTGGGGTTGGAAAACCTGCCCTGCTAGCCTAGCCAGTGGTCTTTAAGTTTTGCAGTGTGCAAGCAATACAAGTGCATGCAGGAATTACTGTCTGGTGGCCTGGGGTGGTGCAGAGATTGCATTTTGTTTTTTGGTAAAAGACCCACCTCAGGGCTTTGCTTATGAGATGGGGGAGATTTGCTGCAAGCACAAATCCTTCTAGAGAGGATTCATCACCCTCCCAGCTGCAGGGCTGGCACATGGCACTCAGCCTGAGACTCATTGAGTTTCCTCAGAGCAAAAGTGGGAGGGGTGGGGGGTGCAGCCTTCTTCCTTAGCCCGGCCCACCCTCACAGGGCTTTTCAGGCCCCACCAACCCCATGTGGCAGCCACAGCACCCCTTCCACAGAATGCTTCCACTTGTTCACTCCCCCAGTTCCCTTTGGCTGCTGGATGGGTGCTCTCTGCTGAGCGCTACACCTGATGGCAAAGGGGGACACACCTGATGCCAGGCTGGGATTTGTCTTCAGATATTCAAGTGACCCAAAGGCAAGAAATAGCATTACTAAACCCTTCTGATCCCAACAGGCTCCTGTGCCTGTACCCTTCAATAGGGAGGTGACAGCACTGTCACCCAGCACAACACAGGGCAGGCTGCAGGGCATGGCACTCTAACCTTTTTTCCTTCCTCCTCTTCCTCTGCAAAAAAACTAATGAAAAAGGAATAAAAGATGAGATTTCTTTACCTTTCCTTCAAGGCAGGAAGAAGTAAGAGACCCAGAGGTGCTCTTTTACACCTCCAAAAGGGAGAGCAAGGATGAGATTTCCTGTCTCCCCATCTGAAAATGGATGCTTAATGCTTCATGGGTTTTTTCTACTGAGGCAAAGCAACATGCACAGAAAAAGGGGCTCTTCTCCATGGCTCTTCTCTTTTGACAGCCCCTGCCAGGACTGATAACTAACTGGTAGCCACAGTGCTGTAATACTGGCCCTGAATAAACGTGCTGAAGCACCAGCTCAGATGTGATTATACAGGTCTTCTGTCAGAGCCAGTCCATGCTTGGTTATCCTACAGTATGACATGGGGTCCAGCAGCAGTTCTCCATAGCAACTGCCCAGAGGGAAATTTAGAGTGCCTCTTTTCTTAAACTGCTTTCTGCTGTTACACTGCAGGGAGGGCAGCAAAGCAACACATCTGGGAGCTGAAATCTGGAGCATGATTTCTTCAAACTCCATTGGAAGGGTTTTGGAAAGTACCTCCTGAGTTAGAACAGCTGGATCATGAACAAAGGAAACCCTGGCCAAATTTACAGCTCCACGTATTCTCCTCCTCCTAAACTGTTTGCAGCAGAGCAGAGAGTACGTGGAAGCTGCTCTCTGAGTAAGATCAAATGTAGCCCATGCTTTGTCATGGTAGGGAGCAATGGGTTAGGACCAGTCAGCTCCAGAACCCACATTCACCAAGGGAGTGACTGGTTTGCCAAGCTCATAATTAAGATCTATCCCCTTTTCCCTATAAAAACCAGTCTGTACTGCAGGCATGAGTAGACACCCACGATGAGCGCCCAAAGACAGGTCCTGGGCTAGGTCATCCCCAGCCATGCAGAGAAATGCAATGATCTATGAGCACTGGAGTGGCCGCCAGCAGGCCACTGCAGTGATTCATGCCAAAGGCTTAGCTCTTGCCATGGGGGGCCACATGGCAATATGTTTGGATTAGAGAAAATCTGGGGTTAGGGCCTTTGCTTCCTTTTGCCCTCACAGGAGGGGAGTTGTGATAGCAGCTACCAGGACTGCATCTAGCATCCACATTCTTCTCATTCCTGAGAGACATCTCCTCTGTGCGCACCAGCAAGTCTCTGGAAAAGACAGTGAGAGCCATGGGAGCAAGAGGGGTGAGCTGCAAAATGTTTGGAGGAGGGAGCAGGCTGGTCAGGGGGTTGCTGAAGACCAGCTCCAGGAACGTGGACCACTGCTGAAGGAAAGCTGGGCTCTAAGACTGATACAACCGCTAGTCATGCCAGCTCAGGCAGCTGAGCCAACCTGCCTGCTAGCTGGCCTCCAGCAGCTGCAGCCAGCCCAGCATGGTGTGCCCTGACAAGAGGAGTTCCTGATGTCTTGTGGAAAGCCATTTCCACATGTAACATGAGATAGAATGACCCTTATACCATTCTTCCAGCCCATACTAATCACAGGTGTAAGAAGCCCTCTTGAACTCAGATGGGGCATTTTACCCCATGACCACCTTTCCCCCACCCTGCACAGAGCGTAGACCAACTCCAGGCTGCACTCTGCTTTATACTCACGCTCCTGCTCCTCACAGTCCATCAGTCGTGCATTGTGGGTTAAAAGAAGGAGCTATCATACAACTTTGCAATTTAATTCTGCACAGTCTTTTCCAAGCTGGCTTAGCAAGAACAAGGACACCCTGGAGGCAGACTGACCCAAAAGCTCAGAATTTTTAGATGCCTAAGTCACATTGTCCTCAGTGTCTCATAGGCTGTACTAGTGTGTTCAGAGGTTTTGCAGTCTTTGAGAGACAGACATGCTATCTGATGAGGAGTCACTTCTTTTTCAGAGTTACCCTCCCTTGAAAAAAAAAAAGGGAAGATCTTTGTAAAACTGTCAGACAATTGCAGTTTTCATTTAAAAATTCAGCCAAAAGCACAGCTGATGTGGGCTTCACAGACCTTGTACCTCCATCTAATCACTGTTGCAAGGGGGAAAAGCAGGAAGTCCCACCAGAAATTATTTGTGCACTTTTGCTCACACCACACTGTAACCTGAACTTTCCCGTTGGAGCTGTCAGATGGTTTCTCCCACGTGGGCGCTGTCAGTGTCAAAGTCGCACAGATAGATATGCGCACACATAAGGAAACCATGCATGAGCATGCACGCAGACAGACACACACTCATAGCTGCAGTTCAGCTCTGCTCACAGGGTGCCCACAGATGCACACTCCCATTCATAGAGGGAGACGCGCAGAGCTGCAGATGCACACCCCTACACACACCACGTCATCGCCCAGACCGTCAGTCCTCCCACAAACGTTTCTCACCTATCTCGGCATCTTGTCTGAACCCCTGCAAGTCCCAGCAACTCCCATATCTAATCAACCCACCCAGGGACACTAAGGGGTGAGGGTGCTCCCCACTGCACCTCCAAAGGTGCAGAGGAACACATCTGTGCATCCATTAGCTCTGAAGTCCCTTTCCCCATCCCTCCCTCTTACTCACTGCCCATCAGTCCCAGCCCTTCCTTGGCGTGTCTTGTATGAAGAGTGACTGTGTTTTTTTCCTCCAGCAGCGGCTGCTGGCTGCCTGCCAGGCCCCAGGGAGCTGTCTCTTCCCCTTCCTACTACCAAGTGAGCTTTGGAGTTTCTGTTGATGTTGTCACATGGCTGAGTGCTCCAGGGTGGTTTCTTCTGGAGAAAATGCCAATTTCTCAGTGTCTGCTCTAGGAACTCTGATATTTCCTCACTCTCAGATGAATCACGAGCATGAGAGCTGGAAAACCCTTGTGTGTCATATTTTGTGACACCCCCTTGAATCTCAGTGAGTGGAGGTTCGTTACCAAGGTGGATTCTTGAATACTTTGTCTGGTCCCACAAGAAATGATTCACACACTGGGGCTTTACCGCTCCCCTGGGAAGGCAATTCCTCCAATCCCTGGGAGACCATACTACCAGGAAACACAGCCCAAGAACCAGACAAAATCTTCAGTTTCTTAAGATTATTTTCAGTTGTAGCCTCTCAGGCTGATCTGCACTTTCCTTTTGTTTGACATTCATCTGCTACTTTTACAGCCTTGCTGTGCCCCGTGTGGTCACCACAGCCACTACCATGCATGCACAAAATCTTTCTTATTGCCATAAACCAGAGGCTCCAAAGGTCTCCCATGTGCCCACGCACACCTCCTGCCCAACCCTTTTCCCACCCATGTGAAATCTCTTTCCAGAGGCACCAGCCTACTCATCTGCATGCCTATAAAAAGCACCTGACTTGTAAATTGAGTCAGGCCGGTCTGTCAAAACCAGGTTGTCAACAGCAGTGCTGGCATACAGTGCTTTATAAAAGTCTGGAGTCAGCAAAGACTTCAGATTCATCTGGATCTGCAGCAAGAAACAGAGCAAAGGATGAAAACAAAAAAAGATATTTCCCAGTGGTTGTTTAAAGTTGTAATGAGCTTTCTAGTAACAATACAGTAACAATGTGATGGGTCCGAAGTCACCATGCCACGAGAATATGACAGAAATCTTCACATCTTGGTATCCTGCCAAACGACCCTGGGCACGATGGGATCTCATGCTCACACAGCACAGAACAATAACAAGGTATGGCACTGTAGCAGGGCTAAGATGCAGCCAGGGCCTGAGCTCAGTCCCAGGCACATCTACAAATTCTGCAGGAGGTTTTATGCCACCCTGAGGTTTCCCGTACTGGTGGCATCACGGCAGCATTGCTATTTGTAGGTTGGCTTTGCACTGAGGAATGCACCAGTGACAGAGGCAGCAGTTTGGTTTTGTTTCAAACAATATAAAATAGTTTTTATTTTCTGTCCTGTCCTCTCCAATTTTACCCTTCCTTTCATAGAATCATAGAA